>CAJNDS010002102.1:353146-593146 GCA_905221605.1 Symbiodinium natans
ACTCCATGTCCTCGATCCACTTATGGTTGACGTCGAGCAACAAGTGGATGGTGCTCTGAGGAACCTTGTGTAGCTTGAGAAGTAGAAGTGCGGACTGGAGCTGTAGCGACCTGGACGGATCACCGCGCCCTTCTGTGAAAAGAGGGGTAAAGAAGCCCAAACGTATAGGCTACCCGTAGCCCTAGCTGTAGGGCCTACGGCTGGCTACGCGTAGGCCTGTCGGTAGAGTCTGCGGCAGCCTACGCGTAGGCCTATCCGTAGGGCTATAGGTAGGCTACCGGCAGGCCTACCCGTAGGCCTATGGGTAGGCTACCGGTAGGCCTACCCGTAGGCCTGCGGGTAGGCTGCCGGTAGGCCTATCCGTAGGCCTACGGGTAGGCTGCCAACAGGCCTACCCGTAGGCCTGCGGGTAGGCTACCGGCAGGCCTACCCGCAGCCCTACGGGTAGGCGACAGGCAGGCCTACCCGTAGGCCTACGGGTAGGCTACCAGTAGGCCTACCCGCAGGCCTACGGGTAGGCGACCGGCAGCCCTACCCGCAGGCTTATTCGTAGTCGAGGCATAGTAGTAGTGATGATCTCGGGGCTGGGGCTAGGGCACAAAAAGGAGGGCCTAAGAGTCCATGCTTGCGTGATTTCTTTTACGGATGCACATGATGTCTCGGGTCGAGAATTTAAGGAGCAGTTTGACGGGTGCTTTCATCGTTTCTCGAGTCCTGGGGCTCGGTCCAGGGCCTCGGGCGTAGGCCCTGGACCGAGCCCCAGGACTCGAGAAACGACGAAAGCACCCGTCAAACTGCTCCCTAAATTCTCGACCCGAGACATCATGTGCATCCGTAAAAGAAATCACGCAGGCATGGACTCTTAGGCCCTCCTTTTTGTGCCCGAGCCCCAGCCCCGAGATCATCACTACTACTATGCCTCGACTACGTATAAGCCTGCGGGTAGGGCTGCCGGTCGCCTACCCGTAGGCCTGTGGGTAGGCCTACCGGTAGCCTACCCGTAGGCCTACGGGTAGGCCTGCCGGTAGCCTACCCGTAGGCCTACGGATAGGCCTACCGGCAGCCTGCCCGCAGGCCTACGGGTAGGCCTACCGGTCGCCTACCCATAGGCCTACGGGTAGGCCTGCCGGTAGCCTACCTATAGCCCTACGGATAGGCCTGCTTGTAGCCTACCGGTAGGCTATCCACAGCCCTACTGGTAGGCCTGTCAACAGGCGACTGGTAGGCCTACAGGGAGGCCTACCAGTAGCCCACTCGTAGGCCTACGGATAGGCCTATAGGCAGCCTCGCAAAGCCTCGACGTAGGCCTGTACATAGGCTACCCGTAGGCCTAGGGTAGACCTACCCATAGGTCCGACGTAGCCTGAGTTTCGGGCGTCTGTATGAAAAGAGGATGTAGATGATGGGGGTTCATGTGCAGCTGACATGTCTTCCTACTGCATCGATGCTTGAGAAGTCCGGTTCGCTTTTCGACGAACAGCTTTGACAAGGTTCCTTTCGAGCAAGAGGGGCATCGCTTGCCATCCCACTTTGGAAGTATCTTGTCCGCAATCAAGAGCCGGATGATCCCACGATCTGAGGCTTCAAGAAGTTCAGGGAGAGTTCGCTTCCACTTGATCTGCTCCTTGCGTTGTCCACGAGAAGGCACTGCATTCTTGTCCCGAATGTAGCTGATTTTTTCCACAACTTGGATTTCATCACTGCTACACGTTTCTGAACCAGACGCATTTTGCCCTTCTTCGCGATGACGGCACTCTTGGAGGTCTTGGTGGGCTTCGTGGTCTTTCCCATTGCATAAAGGCCAAGACAAGAGATGGAGGCAAGGACGCAGAAAGCACTTGATCGGTAAAAACCTGGACTGGACGAGGCCACATACACCCATGCACTGTAAACGTGACATGCGGGCAGCAGTGCACATGACACCAACATCTTGCACGCACTTCTTTTCATTTTGGCGACGTTTTGACCATTCGCGATGTTTCTTGGAGTGATGGACCCTACCCTGAGCTGGATGAAGTCGAGAAGCAAACCGTGGACGAAGTGACGGCGGTGTCGTCGATGCCATATTACGATCCGAACCAGCATAAACCTGGATGTCACTGTTTAGTCTGAGTGCATAGCCTTTGCTGCCTCTTCATCTGCATCATCGTCCTCGGACTTCTTCATGATTTTAGGCGGGGGCGACTTGATGACGGGACTCTGTGCAGCATTGGATGATGCCGGGCGCGAACGAGGTGTAGGTGGGTACTCTACGGGTGCTGTGTCGGCTTCTTCTGCCCATGAGTCATATGTGGCTCCACGACGCATGTACTCCTTTTCTTCAGAGGTCGCCAGCAGATCACCGATGAAGTCAGCTTCTAACTGCAGCTTTTCCTCGTAACCACTGTACTTGGCATAGATGCCATCCTTGTACTTGGAGTAGAAGCTCTTGTGGGTGGAAGTAAGCCAATCTTCGGTAACACCACCTCCTTCGAAACGATGTATGGTTTGCGACTGGTGCTCACTGGCGACACGGACGTAAACACCTTTGTGACCAGCGATGATGACGGAGGCCCGTTTGAGAATTGCCATCATGTGGGGCATGGGCGCATCGCCAAGGGCTGAGGAGATCATTTTCTTGAACTGCTTCCAACTGATGCTGTTGTGGTAGGAGAGATCATCTGGTTCATCATCCTCCTCCCACTGGTTGTTAAGCAGAATCCTGACCTGGTTGCGAACAAACTTCGCGGCTCGGTATCGAGCGTCAACTAGACATGTCTCACCCACGTCCAGGAAGGACTTGATGTCCTCGAAGGATATAGAAGAAAGGATGGCGTCGTCCAAGATAACGGGAATGTGTAGTTCACCTGGGCACTCCCGAAATCCGTCGATCTGCTTGGATCGGCGCCATCCCACCACGACACCTTCGATGTTGCGAGATGCCAGGTGGTGTCTGGCAACGGCTAAGGCCACGATGATGGCAAGAGGAGTTTTGCCAATCCCTGCTCTGCCAAGAATCATCAAGCCATGCGTGGGCATAGTAGGGACGACGAGTGGCAGGACCCTGTCCATGATGGTGGGGTTCAAGTCGGGGACCAGCAAGGGGAAGAAATGCTCAGCCTCTGCTTGGGAATTCCCAAGGCTACGATTGGAGCATGCTCGGCTCACAATGTGTAGAGGCCATCCGAAAATAGGTGAGTCCTTGTCACGTACATTGAGTAGAGACCACAGGAACTGTTCATTGCTGGAGTTCGCCACGGGCGCATTCTTGTTGATGTGGGCGATGCCCTCGCGGAGCTCATCGGGTGTTGCATCCCATGAACCACCGCTTGCATTTCCATCCATATCCCCGTTCCTTGGGTGGGCGGCGAAGTTTCTCTTGAAGAGATTGTGTTAGCCATTGCTCACCCTTGATCTTGGAAAGCATTACCAGGAAGCCTCTCTTCACGAGGTCGGAATTGGTGGCGATCTTGTAGTTCAAGACTTTGACGCTGCCCCCGCGACAGAACGCTTTGACTACACCCCAAGGCAAGGGCACGGACGAGTGGAAGAACTGCAGGACGGTGTTGGCGGCGCTGTCTACAACTAGCTGTAGGTGACAACTTTCACCCAAAGCATCGCCTGGACTGATAAAGCCGGGTAAGCGACCCACGACGATTTCATTCGCACACATAACCTCTCGGATTTGTGCTAGGTGCTCTGGGGTGACGTTCTCAACGATATGGAAGAACTCCTTGAATTTCTTCCCCTTTCCTTGCACTTCAATCAAAGGCAGATCCGAGATGCAGTGCTCACCCGTGGGGACGACGACGTGGACGGGCTTGTCGACATACTTGATGTACGTGTGTTGGGCGATCGCGATACACTCTTGCATGGCAAGTTAAAGAAGCCAAGAATCTATACTACCAAGGTAACTAACTGAAGAGCCTGACACAAGACACCATATATGCTGGCTTACTGTCAGATGGGCTGTTTATAAGCAAGCGAGCTGCTTATAAGCAAGCGAGCTGTTTATAAGCACGCGCTTTTTGTTTTCAACTGCAATCCAAAGCAGGCAGCCGGTCTGAAGGAAGATTATGTCATCTGCTGTGTGGGCTCCTTTGCTTACTTGTTTGAGTCCCACTCTGCCTTAGAGGCATTGATATTCTGAAGCAAGTCCTTTGCGATTCTACGCTTCTTGGGGTTGTTTTGCGAGTCACGCAAGATATGTACACAAGAAGCCGCCAAATCATGCCAATCACTTACCCAGCCCATGTAATTCACGGTGTCGGGCTTGCTTGATGTGTCTGATGAGGACGACGAAGAAGAACTCGACGAGGAATCTTGGCCGGTAGGAGACGGCGGCGTATCATGTGGTGCGTTCTCATGTGTGGTAGCCGAGGGTGGTGACGGTTCGTTTGCGATGGCGAGCGGCTGCGTTGATAAGCCCGGGCCGGTAGACGACGATGATGTGGTAGCCTCCGGTGATGACGCACGCCCCGGTTCATCTGTGATGGCGAGCACCTGCTTTGACGAACTGGCTTTCGCTGCTGCACCACGCTTTTTGGTTCTCAACCACTCGCGAAGTGCATCTTCTGCCAACTGATTCCAGCCGCCCTGGGCTCCTGGTGCTAGGGAGAACTTGTGCTGGAGATAGATCACATGTGATTGGACTTGGCGCAATGTCAAGTCTTGCTTCGTGGGATGTGTCTCGAGGGTGCCACTCTTGATTTTCTCGACTATGGTAGAGATGACCGGTGGAGGAGACGAGGGATTAGGCATAGAAGCTGTGGATGCGGAAGTGCTTGGAGTGAAGGAGCTCTGAACCAATTCAAGTTTGCAGACACCATTCTCCAAGGAGATGAGGCCCGATACCGCTCCCACGCGCTTCATGGCAACTACTTGTTCACGTACACTTCTCACTCTTTAACCAAATGCTTCAGTAACATTTTCATGTTCACAGGTCTTGGGCTCTACTGAGTAAGATGAGGACATCTTGGATGATCTTTCAGGGGGGGGGGGGTGGTTCAGAGGTCCTGGGGCCAAACCCCCCCAACCCCCCCCCCCCCTCCCTCCATCCTGCTTATAAGCAACCCCAGTGCTTATAAGCAACCCAACTGCTTATAAACAAGACACACACTTAAAAAAAAAAAAAACTTACACCGCACTCTCAGCATATAGGAGAATGATATAGGAAATCATATCCTACACATACACAAGGACGAAGACCGTGACTTAAAAAAGAAAAAGATAACTTAAGCTAAGAAATTAAAATAGAGATATGTTAAACCCCCACCCTCTGGCTGAAAAAAAAAAACAACTCAAGCTAATAGATTAAAGTATAGATATGTTAAACCCCCACCCTCTGGAGGTAGATTCTCCAGGGGGGGGGGGGGGGGTACCATATATATATATATATATATGTGTGTGTGTAGATTTATGTCTTACTTTGTTTAGTCGTATATATGTATGTATGTATACATATATGTGTATTAATTCATTTTATTCTTGATTGCGAATTATATACATATGTACATGTGGATATATATATATACATACATATATATATATGTGTGTGTTTTTTAAAATTTATTTATTTGCTCAATTAATTATTCTTTCATGTCTCTATTGGTTTGTCGATCATTACCCTTTAGGGCTTCTAGACCCTTTTGGCAAATCCGTTGAACAGATCCCGGTAGCTGTAGACGCAGCAAGTGTGGTACAGAGTCTTCTGGGGAGCGACTGTGGGGTCCACCGACCAGCACCGAAATGCCTGGCTCCAATCCGCGCAGCAGCACTGGCGATAGGAGAACCTCACTGAAACCGAAACCCTAAACCCTACACCCTTAATCCTAAATCCTAAACCCTAAACCCTAAACCCTAAACCCCAGGGTTCCTTAAAGGGAGATCTTAGGGATACATGCCTGCTGATTCCTGCATTCCCGCACGGAACCAGGTCCTTGAACCCTTAACACCCTTAAACCCTTAAACCACTAAAACCCATAAGCCCAGAAGCCCTTGAACCCTAGACCCTAGACCCTAAACCCTAAACCCTAAACCCGAAACCCATCAAGGCACTTGTAGAAAAAGTCCAGGTCCTGTCGCAACCAACAGTAGCTTGCCACGTTGGGGCGCGCCCCGGGCCGTAACCGCTGGGAGGTCGGCCTCGGTTGCGTGTCATAGCTATGTTCTGATCAGGGTTTAGGGCTTAGGGTGTAGGGTTTAGGATTTAGGGTTTGGGTTTAGCGTGTGGGGTTTAGGAAGGGTTGTTGTTACAACAGGAACCCACCAGTCAGCTACCAAGCGGCAGAAATATGATGTCTGAGTCAGTCTCGTCTCCGCCACACGCTTGCCGGAAAGGCAAAAGCAGCAGCAAAAGAAAGGTTCTTCGCCGGCTTCGGGGAGACATTTCTTTCTAGACTGCGCTGGCGACCCATGCAGGCAAAGGCCATTGCAATGAATTCTGTGAACCCCAAACCTTGTTCTGCCTCTTAGGGAATTAGGGAGTTCGGCACCTGATATCCCCCCTAAACCCTAAACCCGAAATCCTAAACCCCTCACCCTAAACCCTAAACCCGAAACCCTAAACCCCAAACCCACAATGTGGATCAGCACCGATATGTTTCCAAAGATGCGGTCTGAAGGGCAGCTGAACTCACCTGAGGACCTGAAACCTAATCCCTAAACCCGAAACCCTAAACCCTAAACCGCAATCCCAAAAACCCTTAAACCCCAAACCGTACTCCCAAATACCCCCAAGCTCTGAAGAGTTTAGCGCTTCAGGGTTGCGGGGTAAGCCCTACAAACCAGAGTCAACCTAAGAGCTAGGGGCTTAGGCAGGTTTAGTAGGATTTGGGGTTTAGGGTTTAGGGTTTAGGTTTAGGGTTGAGGGTTTAGGGTTTAGGGTTTAGGGTTTAGGGTTTAGGGTTTAGGGTTTAGGGTTTAGGGTTTAGGGTTTAGGGTTTAGGGTTTAGGGTTTAGGGTTTAGGGGCTGAGGCTTAGGGCTACCAAGGGATGGTTGTTGGCAGCCCCCCCCTCCCCCCGAGAGCTGCAACGCCCAGGCGCGACGGAAGGTGAACCTTAAACGACCCTAACCGTTTAGGGTTTAGGGTTTAGGGTTTAGGGTTTAGGGTTTAGGGTTTAGGGTTTAGGGTTTAGGGTTTAGGGTTTAGGGTTTAGGGTTTAGGGTTTAGGGTTTAGGGTTTTGGGGTTTAGGGTTTAGGGTTTAGGGACTAAAGGAGGGACCCTTATAAGGGACCTTAGGCGAGACGTAGGGGTTGCTTAGGTATACCGCCTATTGTAATCCCTATTACGGACTGTTAGCATAAGGGGAAACATCCCAACCTCAAAGCCTTCAACCTTAGACCCTACCAGCTTAAGAACTGAGCTTGGTAGCCCAGTAACCCCAAGCCCTAAAGCCTAAACCCTAAACCCTAAACCCTAAACCCTAAACCCACTACGAGAAGGCCGGGCTGCCCCAAGACTGTAAACCAGTAAGCACCCGAACCCTAAACCCCAACTAGTTCTCACTGACAAACCCCAAACACTCAACCTTGAAACCGACCAGCTTACCCTTAAAATCCTTCACACCTACTAGCTTATGTTAGAATTCCTCCAAAACCTACCAGCTTAAGAACTATGAACCAAGCAAAAACCACGAATTCCTAGACCCAGGAGTAGCCTGGGTAAAAGGGGGGTTTAGGGTTTAGGGTTTAGGGTTTAGGGTTTAGGGTTTAGGGTTTAGGGTTTAGGGTTTAGGGTTTAGGGTTTAGGGTTTAGGGTTTAGGGTTTAGGGTTTAGGGTTGTTGGCTTCAAGGGGCTTCTACGGGAACCTAAGCCCTAAAAGAATGGAATGAGGTCTGAGCCCTAGATTCTAAGCCCCAGGCTTAAGAGGTCTCAGGGTTTCGGATTGGCAGAGCAGCGACAGACTGGGAATTGAGGTTTGGGGCTCAGGATTTGGGCTATCGAGGGTTTAAGGAGGGTTCAGGGTTCGGGGTTTGGGGTTTAGGGTTTAGAGTAAAGGGTTTAGGGTTCAGGGCGGATTTGGGGATCGAAAATTGAACTATCTGCGTTCGACCTTCAAAGCAGTCCCAATCCACTTCCCTTTTTGTGTACTCGCACGCTTTGCTTCACTCCTGAACATGGGCGGAGATCTGGGAAGGCCGAGAAACGTGTCCTTTGTATACTATAGGGGTCGGAATAATTAAACATAGTATTCCCCTTATGGCCCCTTTATGAATATACTATAGTAACCCAAAAAACCCCATTCTAATGATTAAGGCCCCTAGGTTATGTGCTGGGGGCGAGCAGAAATATAGACGACCCCAAAGGTGAAGCGCTCCTCTCAGCCGGATTAACACCCTGAACCCTAAACCCTCGAGCCTACACTAAACCCTAAAGCCTACACCCTAAACCCTAAACCCTAAACCCTAAGCCCTAAACCCTAAACCCTAAACCTTAAACCCTAAACCCAAAACCCTAAACCCTAAACCCTAAACCCTAGCCCTAAACCCTAAACCAGCCCTCGAGGGCCCGGCGGAGGCCACCAAGGAGGGCAGGTACACCAGGGAAGCTGGCGGGTCGGCTCCTAGAGTTTGGGGTTTAGGGTTTAGGGTTTAGGGTTTAGGGTTTAGGGTTTAGGGTTTAGGGTTTAGGGTTTAGGGTTTAGGGTTTAGGGTTTAGGGTTTAGGTCGGCTCCTCAAGAAGTTCAAGAAACGTGTTGGCAACCTTGATCTGGCTATGGGTTCAGGGGTTAGGGCTTTAGGGTTTAGGGTTTCAGGTTTAGGGCTTAGGGTTCAGGGTTTGGGGTTTAGGGTAATCATGAGATCCTATACCACCCTCACCTGAACTAAACAGGGTTTAAGGTTTCGGTCTCGGGCTCAGCTCCGAACTAAGGACGGCCCACTCAGCTAGGCGTGTGGGAGCGCGTGGACCATGCCATACCCTATGCCCTCACAGTGAACCCGGAACCTTCAAACTAGTAACCTGCAGCCCTGAACCCTCCATAAACCCTAAACCCTAAACCCTAAAGAGCCTCAAAGTCTCAACTCAACAATTACACCAGCCCAAGGCCCCTGAAGGCATGAACTTCAAGGAGCTTCACGAACTTCAAGGCTGGTTGCTGCACGTTAAGGAACCCTCAATCCGAACCAAAGAACCCTGAGCCCCTTAAACCCAGCAACCCCACACCCTAAACCCTAAACCCTAGACCCTAAACCCTAAACCCTAAACCCTAAACCCTCTCTTTCTTATATATATATATATATATTTAAACCTTCGGCCGATTTCGGCCACGGCCGAAAAGCCACGAACACTGGTCCCCCCAGTGTTCGGCCGATTTCGGCCACGGCCGAAAAGCCACGAACACTGGTCCCCCCAGTGTTCGGCCGATTTCGGCCTGGCCGAAAAGCCACGAACACTGGTCCCCCCAGTGTTCGGCCGATTTCTGGTCCCCCCACGGCCGAAAAGCCACGAACACTGGTCCCCCCAGTGTTCGGCCGATTTCGGCCACGGCCGAAAAGCCACGAACACTGGTCCCCCCAGTGTTCGGGCGATTTCGGCCTGGCCGAAAAGCCACGAACACTGGTCCCCCCAGTGTTCGGCCGATTTCGGCCACGGCCGAAAAGCCACGAACACTGGTCCCCCCAGTGTTCGGCCGATTTCGGCCTGGCCGAAAAGCCACGAACACTGGTCCCCCCAGTGTTCGGCCTGGCCGAAAAGCCACGAACACTGGTCCCCCCAGTGTTCGGCCGATTTCGGCCCCTCCCCCCCCTCCCCCCCTTCCCCCCTCCCCCCTCCCCCCCCTCCCTCCCCCCCCCCCTCCCCTCCCCTCTCTCCCCCCCTCTCACCCCCTATCCTCACCCCGTCCCCTCCCCTAATCTGACCCTATTGTTCGTCGGTGGAAGGTTCAGTGGAAAACGTGTCCGAGTTGGGCAGGTACTCTGGGGAAGATGACAAACGTTTATTTTCTTAATGTTATGGGATTCTTTGGGCGGGTGGGTTTTTTTCTGAGCCTGGAATGAATGCTAGAACAGTGACCCTCTAGACCCTAAACCCTAAACCCTAAACCCTAAACCCTAAACCCTAAACCCTGCCACCCAAGGTTGTAAGCCACGCTTCCTAGCGAGGCAAGCCATCGCAACACGGAGCACTTCCTTGGCCCCAAGATCGGAGCGCAAAGCTGAAGGGTTTAGGGTTTAGGGTTTAGGGTTTAGGGTTTAGGGTTTAGGGTTTAGGGTTTAGGGTTTAGGGTTTAGGGTTTAGGGTTTGGGGTTTGGGGTTTAGGGTTTAGGGTTTGGGTTTAGGGTTTAGGGTCTCTTAACCCCCCAATAGAAGTTTAACTGTTAGCTCCCTTAATATGAAATTGGAGGAAGCCAAAACTTATGAAGTGATAAAGTTGTAGTAAAGCCGCACCTAGAAGGGTAAGGGTTGCAGGGCTGAAGCGGGCTAGGCGGTTTAGAACTTCGGTGTAGGGCTTATGCGGACGGGGGGGCGGGGGGGGGTAAGATTTAGGGCTTTAAGATTACGACAGTAAAAGGAGTTTTCCCGTCCAAATGTCATATGTTGCGTCATGTTGCGTCCTGTTTTGCCTGGCCCCATCTATAAGAACAAGTTTGCGCGGCTCCTCAGGATTTGGGGACTGTTTGGGGTGCCAACCCTAAACCCTAAACCCTAAACCCTAAACCCTATGTAAACCCTAAACCCTGAGTTCTAACCCTAAACCCTAAACCCGAAACCCGAAACCCTAACCCGAAACCCTAACCCTAAACCCTGAACCCGAAACCCCAATCCTAAGCCCTCAAAAACGACAAGTGTCTCCAGGATGGCCTATGTTTAGGGTGGTCGGTTGTTTTCAACTAAGGGTTGGACTTCAACCCTAGACCCTAAAACTTGGGATGTTCCGCCTTATAACAACAGTCCTCAATAGGGATTCTAATCGGGGGTACTATAATCCCTATCAAGGTCTGTGAAAAGAAGGAGGAACATCCCAACCCTAAACCCTAAACCCCCAAAGCCCAAACCCTAATCCGAAATCCCCCTCCCTCTCTCCTTAGCTCTGCTTTTCTCTCACCCTTTCTTGGACGCGACACCAAGCCTCCCAAAGCCCGAAACATTCAACCGCAACCCTAAACCCTAAACCCCAAAAGAATTGCTTAAGGTCTTGGGTTTCAGTGTGTGGGACTTACTAAGGCCTTTGCAAGAATTCGCAACACTTGCAGGGATGTCCCACACAGACTTCTGCTTAGAGGTTTCTTACCCTAAACTAAACCCTAAACCCTAAACCCTAAACCTAAATCTTCAACCCAAACTGCCGCACAACGCTAGCAGCCGCCAGCACCCACTGCGGCCCAGTAACAAGGCGACCATGTCGGCAGCCTTGGTTGATAGCTTAAGGTCGGCGTCTGTAAGTTGGGATGTTCCCCTTACACTAGCAGTCCTTCATAGGGATTATAGTACCTTCTGTTAAAATCCCTATGAGGGACTGCTAGTATAAGGGGAGCATCCCAATCTGTGGTTTATGAGCTTGGGGCTTGGAGTTTGGGGCTTGGGGTTTGGAGGTTTAAGGGCTTGGGAACTTGGGGGTTCTGGTAAAGAGCAACAGAGTCCTCTTGACAACCAACACTCCCGAACGCCAGAGAAGTCTTGCGGGTGTGGCTGGGAGACGTTTAGGGTTTAGGGTTTAGGGTTTAGGGTTTAGGG
This sequence comes from Symbiodinium natans, assembly GCA_905221605.1. NCBI lineage: Eukaryota > Dinophyceae > Suessiales > Symbiodiniaceae > Symbiodinium > Symbiodinium natans. The sequence continues at coordinate 364,805 of CAJNDS010002102.1, forward strand.
TTTAGGGTTTAGGGTTTAGGGTTTAGGGTTTAGGGTTTAGGGTTTAGGGTTTAGGGTTGTCCGTCAACACTCAACGACTCATTCGCGCCTCCTCGAGGCTCTAAGGGCAGCTCCATGGTCCCTTCGTATGCGCCCCGGGCCCTTAAATACCCCTCATATACCCAATACACATGTCAGGGCCCATACTTCCGAACCCTGCAGCGGAGGTTGGGATCATGTTGAGGGCCCCTCAAACTACCCTTAGATAGGCCCTAAACCCTCGAAACCCTGAACCCTAAACCCTACACCCTATCCCCTAAACCCTAAACCCTAAACCCTAAACCCTAACCCGAAGATGGTGCACTCCTTCAGGACCGAGCACAACGCTGACCTTTGCCTTTTGCTGTTGCCTTGCTTAGATAAACCCTAAACTCTCAACCCTAAACCCTAAACCTTAAACCTTAAACCCTAAACCCTAAACCTTAAACCTTAAACCCTAAACCCTAAACCCTAGGCCCTAAGCCCTAAGCCCTAAGCCCTAAGCCCTAAGCCCTAAGCCCTAAGCCCTAAGCCCTAAGGTCTTTGACTTCAAAAGGTGTTGGGGAGGTTTGGGTTTAGGGTTTGCAAGCCCCAATACCCGAATACACCTACATCCAAAACCCTAAACCCTGTAGCTCCTGAAATCCCAAATGCCCGCCAGAAACTGCAATCCTGCTAGCCCTAAACACAAATCCCGAAGCCCTATTCTAAGCCCGAAACCCTAAAACCGCTAACCTAACACCCTAAACCCTAAACCCTAAACCCTAAACCCTAAACCCTAAACCCTAAACCCTAAACCCTAAACCCTAAACCCTAAACCCTAAACCCTAAACCCTAAACCCTAAACCCTAAACCCTAAACCCTAAACCCAAACCCGAAATCAGATAGATTCTGCCCAGAAGCAGCTTTGGACTTGAGCCTCGACTTCCAGTGAGACCAACCTTTGGCAAGCACGAAGGCAGATTGAGGGCCTCCAGGGGCTCGAGGGGTTAAGGGTCTAGGGTTTAGGGTTTTGGGTTTAGGGTTTTGGGTGTAGGGTTTAGGTTTAGGGTTTAAAGTTTAGAGTTTCGGGGTTCTAGGGGGTCACGCGGGATCCGATCTCAAGTGATCCGCTGTGGCCATGTGGGCTTATGAGCTCAAAAGGAGCCCGGGGTCCCCAAACCCGAACCCTAATCCCGAAACCGTAAACCCCCGAACCACAACCCTAAACCCTAAACCTTAAACCTTAAACCCTAAACCCTAAACCCTAAACCCTCCTCCCAACACACGAAACACGGGCTCAGCTCGCCACTGGCTGAGGGCAGGCCGCCCACGGAGGGCGCCTGGCTGTTCTGGGGCCAGTTGGGGGTTTAGGGTTTAGGGTTTAGGGTTTAGGGTTTAGGGTTTAGGGTTTAGGGTTTAGGGTTTAGGGTTTAGGGTTTAGGGTTTCGGGTTTCGGGTTTAGGGTTTAGGGTTTAGGGTTTAGGGGGTAACTCCCGTCAAGCCTTTTCATCCTGGTTTCCCAAGGCCAATCTTTCTGGGGTCAAGGGGCGCGACCTTGAACCTACCTCAAAGCGAAGAATAAGGGGCCACATCAGGAGTATATTCCGGAACCCTTTAGGGGTACCAGGCTCGAGATTCACAAGATATTGGGTTGGATATTGGGTTGGGGGCACCCTACTGTAAGCCCTAAACCCTCAAGCCTAAACCCTGAACCCAACCCTAAATAAACCTAAACCCTAAACCCTGACCCCTGACCCCTAAACCCTCACCCCTAATCCCGAATCTAGCCCAGAGTTGACCCAAAAGTACATGCATCGGTTCCCCTACTACCCCCCCCGATACTACCCCCCCCCCCCCAGGTTCCCCCATAATTAAAGCTATTTAGGGATAGTTAAGCCTAACGAAGGTTATTCAAGGGGGGAACCTAGGGGGGGTTAGCCCTAAACCCTAAACCCTAAGCCCTAAACCCCAAACCCTAAGCCCTAAACCCCAAACCCTAAACCGTAACTTTGGGGTAGTATAGAGGGGTGTAGCAGGGAAACCCAATGATACACTGCCTCCACCGCATTGCAAGGGATCAGCAAGAACTCGGCCGCCGCCTGGAAGAACGCGACCTGGGACTAGGGTTTAGGGTTTAGGGTTTCGGGTTAGGGTTTAGGGTTTAGGGTTTAGGGCTGAGGGCTTAGGGCTTAGGGCTTAGGGCTTAGGGCTTAGGGCTTAGGGCTGAGGGCTTAGGGCTTAGGGCTTAGGGCTTAGGGCTTAGGGCTTAGGGCTTAGGGCTTAGGGCTTAGGGCTTAGGGCTTAGGGCTTAGGGCTTAGGGCTTAGGGCTTAGGGCTTAGGGCTTAGGGCTTAGGGCAAAATCGTGCCTAGAATACACGAACATCCAGGCGTTTGAGCCCTAAACCCTACACCATGACGTTTCGCAACTGCGCCTTACAGAAGGCCAACTGAGCCAGACTGGAAGATTCTTCGGGCAGTTACATGGTCCCTTAGTATGGGCCCTTAAACGGGGCCCTAAACCCTAAACCCTAAACCCTAAACCCTATATACCCCTTATATAACCCAAGGGCCCATGCAAAGGCTTGCGCTGTGTAGTACCACCACATGACGCTGCATCCGACTCCCCAAGTCCCAACTCCCAACCCCCCAAGTCCCTCAAGAAGCCCTAAACAACCTGTTTAGGGTTAGGGTTTAGGGTTTCGGGTTTAGGGTTTAGGGTTCAGGGTTCAGGGTTCAGGGTTCAGGGTTTAGGCCTTACCCCTAAACCATCATCAATGCGTGCAGCACCAGTGTACCGGGTGCCGTACCGAGCTTGGAGCAGGCGGCCGGCTCTTTAGGAGCTCAAGACATCTGGGAACCTCGCAAACAAAGGCCTACAACCCTAAACCCTAAACCCTAAACCCTACACCCTGGTCATGGCTGGCTCTGGGCCTTTGGGGGCTTCAGGGCTTAGGATTTAGGAGAGTTCCGGGGTCCCCAATGTGACCCCAGAGGCGGCTTCAGGGTTCAGGGTTCAGGGTTTACTGCAGGGTTTAGGGTTTAGGGTTTAGGGTTTAGGGTTTAGGGTTTAGGGTTTAGGGTTTAGGGTTTAGGGTTTAGGGTTTAGGGTTTAGGGTTTAGGGTTTAGGGTTTCGGGCCGCCGTATATAAACCCCAAAACTCTGCAACCCCAATCCCTGCCTGCTCCTTGCGGAAGCCCTCCGCCGCAATGTGGCCGAGGCCCGGGACACAGGAAAGGAAAGCCACCACTCTGTCCTGGCAGGGCTTTCGGGAATTAGAGCCTGAATAATTAGAACAAGGTTTTGGGGGTACTTATAGTATAATAATTATAAAGGGACCATAAGGGAATGTTATTTGTAATTATTCCGACCCCGAAAGTACTCAGTCTGCTCCGCCCAACTAGAGGTGTCGCAATTTGGGGCGCAGGGTTTCGAATGCCCCAAAATTCTAGTTCATGGTTGGGATAGTATTAAAAATTTAAACTTCTGTTTCTCATTGAGTTTAAGTGCCCTTAAACATGTAAGATGTTGAAGTGCAAATAACCCTAAACCCCAAACCCTAAACCCTACACCCTAAACCCTAGACCCTAAACCCTAACCCTAAGTTTCAACCCAGGTCCAAACCGCTCAGCTTGTCGAAGTTCGCCAAGGCATACCTCTGGCGTGGCACGTGGGGGCTTCCCCTAAACCCTAAACCCTAAACCCTAAACCCTAAACAGCCTTCTTTCGGATTTTTGTAAGGAAGACAGGGGCCCTTGATGGGAACTCCTTCGTGATAAGGCCTAGGGGGCTATACCTCAGTCGGATCGTGGTTTTTCAGGGATTTGTGTTTTTGGGCTTCTTCTCAAACGATTTTCTATAAGAATTTCCCTAAACCCTAAACACTAAACCCTAAACCCTAAACCCTAAACCCTAAACCCTTCATGATACGGGACTCTGATATGAACGGGGTGCTAACCTTGGGCTTTGGCATCCATTTGTGCTCTGCGGAGGCCCATCGTGTTTGTAAGTTTCGGGCTTAGGGTTTAGGGTTTTAGGGTTTAGGGTTTAGGGTTATAGGGTTTTAGGGTTTTAGGGTTTTAGGTTTTTAGGGTTTTAGGGTTTTAGGGTTTCAGGGTTGAGGGTTTATGGTTCTTAGGGTTTAGGGCTTAGGGTTTAGGGTTTAGGGTTTAGGGTGCAACGTTCCCGGGGATGTGAAAGAGCTTCCTAAACCCTAACCCCGAATCAATCCTTGACCTTGAGCCCTCAAGACCCAAGCCCTGAGGCCTGAAGACCTGGGGAACCTGACACATCTCAGTTCTTGAAAAGCCCTGTACGAACCCGAACTTAAGTTTGGCTCTTAGGGTTTAGGGTTTGGGGTTTTAGGGTTTAGAATGTAACCCTGAACCAGCACAAGCCCTCCCAGACCCTGTACATTCCTAAACCCTAAACCCTAAACCCTAAAGCATAAACCCTAAACCCTAAACCCTAAACCCTAAACCCTAAGACCTCTGGCAAGGCGCATCGGCAGTTCGATCTGCTCCTGGCGGGGCTTAGGAGGCCTTAGGGCTTTTGCCTCAGAGAGCCATAAACATGTAGGGTTTAGGGTTTAGGGTTTAGGGTTTAGGGTTTAGGGTTTAGGGTTTAGGAATTGTTTAGTAAAACGAGAGTCCCAGTCTGAGTTGGGGATCCCCCGACATCGGGATTATTGTCCACTTAAGCTTCCCGAAGGCTCCCTGGGCACCTTGCCTAAAATAGGGGATCCGAAGTATGGGCCCTGAATATGGGCGCCTTGTTTTATAACCCTTAGAGAGCCCACACAAGGGTACGAGACCATACTAAGGGCCCGTGGCTCCAATTTTAGACAAAGCCGTGATATCCTCTGGGGTTTAGGCTTCAGGGTTTACGGAATCGACAATCATTGTCTTCACGCGCCCCGCACCCTAAAACCCCCTCAGCCCACCCAAGAGGGTTTGGGGCTTAGGGTTTAGGGTTTAGGGTTTCGGGTTTAGGGTTTCGGGAGTCTCACCCCCTCCCCTGACCAAAAAACCACAGCGACACACCTTCCGACGGACGCAAGACTAAACCCCAATTCCACCTAGAACCACCCCCCACCCAAACAAAAATTAATAAACATACAAACAACACAAAGAAATAAGAATTGCCATGGCAAAAGAGAATTACATCATAAACCACAGCAAGCCCGAAACAGTAAACCCTAACCCTAAACCCTAAACCCTAAACCCTAAACCCTAAACCCTAAACCCCATCGCAGCCTTGGCCTCGAGCCTTGGAATGCCCACATCTAAGAAGATCATCGACCTCTTCAGGGGTTTAGGGTTTAGGGTTTAGGGTTTAGGGTTTAGGGTTTAGGGTTTAGGGTTTAGGGTTTAGGGTTTAGGGGTTCGGGGTTCGGGGTTAGGGGTTCGGGGTTAGGATTCAGAGTTTTGGGGGTTGTGGGGCTTAGTAGGACGACTATACTTGGAGGACTTCTGGTGTGTGACTAAAGCTACAAGTAAGTGGGTTGCGCCTGCTGCTTGTGACCTCCTGAACACCCAGAAACCCGAAACTTAACCCTCAAAGCCGTCCACCCCGCCCCCTCCTAAACCACAAAACCCTTTCCCGTTCAGAACTACTCATTAACCGAAACCAAAACACCCCAAAACCCTAAACCCTAAACCCGAAACCCTAAACCCTAAACCCTAAACCTAAACCCTAAACCCTAAACCCTAAACCCTAAACCCTGAACCCTAAACCCTAAACCCTAACCCTTCAAGTCTGAGGCCGGCGCAGATTCCGAAAGAATGGGCCATTCGGAGACGTCGACAGCACCGGCGCAAACCAGCCTTGAGTAAAAAAAATTGTATGGGGCCAGAAATGCTTGACCCTAAACCCTAAACCCTAAACCCTAAACCCTAAACCCTAGAACCCTAAACCCTAAACCCTAAACCCTAAACCCTGACCCCTAAACCAGGGTAAAGGTCTGCAGGTCTAGGTCTCGAGGGCATCAGGGCTTGGAACGCCCAGGCCAACATGGGTATGAGGGTTTTAGGGGAAGGCTCGGGGACTGAAAGCCTTAGAGCCCTTGCTTTCAGAAACGTTTAGGGTTTAGGGTTTACGGTTTGGGGTTTAGGGTTTAGGGTTTAGGGCTTAGGGTTTGCAACACCGAGACGTGCACCTTAAACTGTGCTCTTGTTGCAGAATGTGTGAACCCTAAACCCAAAACCTATAGCGGTTGTACCTTGGACCTTTAAGGTTGTACTCTTGGGTATTGGGAACCCTTTTGAAAGATCTTGTAAAATATAAGGGCCATATTAGGAGTATATCAAGGGAACCTCTTAGGTTTACGGGTACAGTCTTCGCTTGGGGTACGAGCCTTAATTCCTTGATCTTGTTGGGGAACGTACAAGCCCTCAAGCCCTGAACTCGCAATCCTAAACCCTTAGACCTCAAAAGGGTTCAAGGGGGTTAGGCTTAGGGCTTAGGGTTTCACCCGGAAGCCACCCTCCCAAGCGCAGGGGCGCCGGGCGTTCGAGGATGCTCTGGGCAGGCAGCTTGATTGCCTCACTGAAAGGCTGTAAGGACTTTGGGGTTGAGTGCGGAGTGTTGAGGGTTTAGGGTTTAGGTGTTAGGGCTTCGGGCTCAGGTTTGAGGCTTATGGTTGAGGGTTTCGGGTTTAGGGCTTAGGGTTTAGGGTTTAAGGCTTGGGGTTTCGGGTTTAGGGGTTAGGGTTTAGGGTTTAGGGTTTCGGCTGAGAAGTTGAAGGCTTTACGAGCTTCTGGCCTTGGGCTTCAAACGTTGCTGTAGATCTGGGGTTGTGTTTTAGGGCTTGGGGATGTGGAAATTGAGGGCTCGGGCTAGAGAGCGCAAGGGGTTGTAGGTTTTGGACTTCTATAGGGTTTAGGGCTTAGGGCTTAGGGTTTAGGGTCTAGGGTTTAGGGTTTGGGGTTTAGGGTCTAGGGTTGAACAGATGACGCCTGATTCAATCCGCAATGTGCACTAGCCGCCTTCTCAGACTCCTGGTGGCATGAAAGATTGGATCCCAAAACGCTCTAACCTCGCTAAACCCTATATCCAAGTACCCTCTAAACCCTAAGTCCAAAAACCCCGATATCCTAAACCCTAAACCCCAAACCCTAAACCCGAAACCCGAAAGCCTAAACCCTAAACCCTGGAACGATTGGCTGCCACTTCGGGTTCAAACTCGCAACCCCTGTCCACCAAAGCCACAGAAGAAGGCCGCAAAAGCTAAACCTTAAACCCTAAACCCCCAAAAGCCCAAACCCGAAACCTCCCTGAAACCCTAAACCCTAAACCCCTAAAACCCTAGAGCTGAGATAAGGGGCCTCCCCCCCCCCCGAGTGCTGTAGAGCCGAAGGATGCGAAGCTCGCGGCTGTTGGAGCCAAAGGATGCAGCTTCAAGCGGCGCTGTGGACCAGGCCCCAGCTCCCAAGACCTCGGGCGCTGCTTCAGCCTCTGCAACCGTCGCTGGGGCATCTGCCGGCTCAAGCCGATGGCATCAGCGTTGGATCTCTGCCTCATGAAATCCGGCAGGTGCAGCTCCACGAGGCATACGGGCCGACAGGTTTGTCGGGTGGCTTCTGGGATCCTTCTGCGAGTCGGTGTAGATGCCGCATGCATCTATGCCGTTTCATGCCCTGACTACTTCTGGGATCCTTCTGCGTCCGTTTTCAGGGTCCGGCAGGCTCAAGCTCCGAGCAGAGGCCCCCCCGGAACCCCTAAACCCCCTAAGCCCGAAACCCCTAAACCCCCTAAACCCCTAAGCCCGAAACCCCCTAAACACCCTAAACCCCTAAGCCCGAAACCCCGAAACCCTCAATCCCTAAAGCCCGAAAACCCTAAACCCTCAATCCCTAAAGCCCCAACACCTCCAGAGGCCCCCGCCGCATTGCCCTTGGCACGCGTCAGCACGTGGTTCCTCAGTCACAATGAGCTCTCTCCGTGGCTTGGGGTTGGGAGATTGGGGGTTTCGGGGTGTTTCGGGGGTTTCGGGGAGATCTAGGGGGCTTCAAGAAAATAAGGGGGTTAATGCTTTAGGGGGTTTACGGGGTTTATGGGGGGCTTAGGGGGGGTAGGGAAGGAGGCTTAGGGGATAAGGCGGTTAAGGGGATAAGGGGTTAATGGTTTAGGGGGTTTAGGGGGCCTTAGGGGGTTCAAGGGGGGTTCGGGGGGGCCTTGGGGGTGTTAAGGGGGTTAAGGGAAGGTTCTAGCGCTCCCTAAGGATCCACATGTCTTTGCCAACAACTCGGAGACGACAGGAGATTGAACTTAGTGGTCCTTGGTAGGGAATGAAGGAATTCTTGTACCCTGTACAATCCCTTCAAGAGTTTCAGAGGGGATAGCTGGCCATTCACTACCCCACGAAGCACCAATAGGCATATATTTCCACAGAAGAAAGAGAGAGAGAGGGAGATAGGGAGAGTTTGAGAACCACACTCTGCAAACAGGCGAATTGACATCATGGATGCATTTCAATCCCTGCTATTGCTTCGTCTAGGGTCAACCCACCCCACTGAAGTTCGAAAGCCAGATCGCAAAGCAGGGCTGTACACCCCCCCAAAGGCCGGCCACCTTTGCCTGCCAAGCCTAAGCAAAGAACCCTCAACCCCCCCTCAATGCCAAGAATCAGGATGTTCACCAGCTTCGCGCGCAGCGCAGAGTCCTCAGCAAGTCACAGCTGTCCGGCAGGCTGAGAGTTGGCCATGATGTGGGGTGCTTCTTACTCGTATCCCCAAACGCACACCCAGACTAAGGACATATACACCCTACCTCACATCCTGAACCCCCCTCCCCCCCCGAAACCCCAAAACCCCAAGTGCTAAACCCTCAACCGTAATTTGGTATGGTGCCAGTCATCTGCGGCGCTGCACCGGCCCAGCGCAAGTCATTCATAACCAGCGACTCTATCGGTTACCATGAAGCAAGAGGTTGCACTAAAATTCTTCCAAGCCCGAACGTCTGCCTCAACCCCTAAACCCTCAACCCCTCAAACCGTAAACGCCCTCAATCTTCAATCCCTCAAACAGCAAGTAACAAACAAGCAGTTTAATTGTTATAATGTACAACCTGTATGTGAAATATATATATACACAGACTCTTTATTGATTTATGTACCTATTTCTCTATTTGTTTGTTTATATATACATACATATACTCCAATATGTACACATACATCTAACCCCCAAACCCCAAAATCCTAAACCCGGAAAACCTGAGCCCAAGATAACCTAAATCCTACGTTAAACCCTAAAACCTAAAACCTAAACCCTAAACCTTAAACTCTCGAATCTGCGGAAACCGGGTGGCCGTCTGCGTCAACAGCTCATCGAACACGAGCGGCAGCCTGGGCTTGGGTTCTCTTGTGGGTTCAGGGGTTGTGGGGTTTAGGGTTTAGGGGTTTAGGGCTTTGGGGGTTGAGGGGTTTGGGGGTTTAGGTTGGGGGCTTGGGGCTAATAACTGAGGTTGAGAACCGAGGCGTGGGTTTAGGGTTTAGGGTTTAGGGCTTAGGGCTTAGGGCTTAGGGCTTAGGGCTTAGGGCTTAGGGTTTAGGGTTTAGGGTTTAGGGTTTAGGGTTTAGGGGGTTTATAAACGTTGAATGTTTAGGATCTAGGGCTTGGGCCGCTTGGGGCTCGGGAGAGTTGCGGGCGAATAGACCCAAACCCCAAACCCAACCCTAACCCCTAAACCCTAAACCCTAAACCGTAAACCCTAAACCCTAAACCCTAACCCTAAACCCTAAACCCTAAACCCTAAACCCTAAACCCTAAACCCTAAACCCTACGGGACTTCGGGTCCAAGGAGCAGCTTTAGGAGGATCGGCTCCAGCTTGTCATCTTCCGCACTGCTGAGCCTTCCGAAGTGGGGCTTAGGGTTTAGGGTTTAGGGTTTAGGGTTTAGGGTTTAGGGTTTAGGGTTTAGGGTTTAGGGTTTAGGGTTTAGGGTCCGCCGACCCTGGCGGCGTGTTGGATGGGAAAAGGAGGTGAAACCTCACCCCCCCAAAACGCGGGGGGGGGGGGGGGGGGGGGGGGGGGGGGGGGGGGGGGGGGGGGGGGGGGGGGGGTGGGGGGGGTCGGTGCACAATTTTTTCGTGGAGGACCGCGCCACCCGCACAGCGTAAACAGGCGGTTCAGCACGGGGGGGTAGGGGCGCCCTCAGCAAAATCAGCGTTTCGTTCCCACCTCCACCCCCCCCCCCTGGCCCCCCCCCACCCCCGCCCCCCCCCCCCCCCCCCCCACCCCCCCCCCCCCCCCCCCCCCCACCCCCCCCCCCCACCCCCCCCACCCCCCCCCCCAAACCCCCCCCCCCCCCACCCCCAACCCCCCCCCCCCAACCCACCCCCCCAACCCCCCCCCCCACCCCCCACCCCCCACCCCCCTCCCCCCCCCCACCCCCACCCACCTGTCTTTTTGGCTTGAGCTTGTCCTGGTGCTACCCCCTACCCCCCCCCAAACGATTCACAAAACTCTGCCGGGGATGATCTTCCATGCGAGCGGGTCTCAACTATGCTCCAGCGGGGTCGGCGGCTTGAGCCGGAGGCTCTTAAATTTAGGGTTTAGGGTTTAGGGTTTAGGGTTTGGGGTGTACCCTTGCTTTTAACCGATCTTTAAGGTAGTATACGCTCGCTCCCCCCTACCAACACCCTGTGCAGCTGGCCTGATCAGCACACGATCCTCAGCTTCGCACAGAGAAGGCAGGAATCCTGAGAACCCAAAACCCTAAACCCTAAACCCCAAACCCAAAACCCAAAACCCTAAACCCTAAACCCAGAACCCTTAACCCTAAACCCTAAACCTGTTCGGGTTTGGGGTTGAAGGTTGGAGGTTGAGGACATGAACCCAAACCACCAGAGGTCGAGACTGAGCCCTGAAAGCAAGCAACCCCCAAAGCCCGAAGAACCCTCCCACAGAAACCCTGAGCATGTCTAGGGTTGAGGGTTTAGGGTTGAGGGTCTAGGGTTGAGGGTTTAGGGTTTAGGGTTTAGGGTTTAGGGTTTAGGGTTTGGGGTTTAGGGCTCAGGGCTCAGGGCTTAGGGTTTAGGGCTTAGGGCTTAGGGTTTAGGGTTCAGGGTTTCGGGTTTAGGGTTTAGGGTTTTAGGATTTTAGGGGGGGGCAAACCCTAAACCCTAAACTTGTCAGAAGCTGCGCATGCAAGGGGAGAGGCGAGCCTTAGGCTCAGTCCCTGACCCTGAGTTCTTGGATACTTATGAGTAGGGTTTAGGGTTTAAGGTGTAGAGTTTAGGGTTTAGGGTATAGGGTTTAGGTTTAGGGTTTAGGGTTTACGGTTTAGGGTTGCTACTATAGTTCCGGCTGGTTGTATCCGTAGTTGGGGCTAAACCCTACCTTGAGGGTTTAGGGTTTAGGGTTTAGGGTTTAGGGTTTAGGGTTTAGGGTTTAGGGTTTAGGGTTTAGGGTTTAGGGTTTAGGGTTTAGGGGGTTTAGGGTTTAGGGTTTAGGGTTTAGGGTTTAGGGTTTAGGGTTTAGGGTTTAGGGTTTAGGGTTTAGGGTTTAGGGTTTAGGGTTTAGGGTTTAGGGTTTAGGGTTTAGGGTTTAGGGTTTAGGGTTTGCGCCGAAGCTGGAGAAGGATATGACATGGCCGGACGGGCGAACAAACTTGAAATTTGTTTCTAAACCCTAAACCCTAAACCCTAAACCCTAAACCCTGAACAAGTCGATGCCCTAGGCATGTTCATCCTGAGTCGGCGACGTACTGGTCAGCCATGCCGCCGGCAGCGCGATGGATTCCGCTTTAGGGTTTCTGGTTTAGGGTTTAGAGGTTTAGGGTTTTAGGGTTTAGAGGTTTAGGGTTTAGGGTTTAGGGTTTAGGGTTTAGGGTTTAGGGTCTAGGGTTTAGGGTTTAGGGTTTAGGTGGCTTGCTGTCGGGCTCCCTGTAGGAGGGAAGTGATGTTGGGGGCTGCCATGGCTAAGCTGTGGCCTGGTCTTGCGAACTGCCGATGTGTACTGTGCCGCTCATCAAGGGACCCTACAGCTCAACATCTGGGTTTCTGGGTTTAGGGTTTAGGGTTTAGGGTTTAGGGTTTAGGGTTTAGGGTTTAGGGTTTAGGGTTTAGGGTTTAGGGTTTCTGGGTGGTTGTAGGTAAGGCTTGCTCCGGTTTCGATCTGCTGCTTTCAGTGCTTCAAAAGCTTCAGTAAGAGGGCCCGGCGGGCACACGCAGTCCACAAGAGGGGCTGAGGGTTCAGGGTTGAGGGTTGGGGGTTAAGGGGTTAGGGTTCAGAGGTTAGAGACCCTAAAACCCTAGACGGGACACCTGGTGGCTCTTTGGCAGCTTCGAGCCTCCCCCGCAGCTTTTTGCGTCCTTCGCCGGTATCAGAGCTCCCCCCTGCAACTCGCCTAGTGTCCTACATGTGCTCACTCAACTGCTCTTGAAGACAGCCGGAGACAAGCTAATTAATCGCGAATTTCCTAACAGTGATGACTCTGGAGACCCTCTGTCCTGCAGGAAGCCACGCTTGGAACTCTAGGGCTTAAACCCGCACGAAGCAGTTTAGGCGCTCTGGGTGTGTCGCATCCGGCTAGGTGCTTGGGCCAGCGCATCCCGGAATAGCAAAACGGTAAAACCCTAAACCCTGAAAGCAGAAATCGACGGGTCAGCAGATCATCCCCCGAATTAAACGAAGTGCAAGTCAAAACTCGCTCTTCTCATCGGGGCGCATGTAGCTAGAAGCCTGCAAAGTGCAGCCAAAAGAGACGAGTCGGAGGTCTGAGGGACAGGTATGACCTTAGGGTAGTCGCATGATCTCATAAGACGGGCCCTTACATGGGAAAGCCTTGTATACCCTTCTAAAACCCAAGGCAGGTAAGGGGCCATCATAAGGGACCATGTAACTTCTCTTTGATGCAACCTTAAACCCGAAACTCTAAACCCTAAACCCTGAGGCCTAGAACTGACCTGTGGGAGGCGATTGCACCGTTCGGGTTTGTTGAGAGCGTAGGGTTTGTGAAGTTCATGGGCTCCGGGCTTGGTTAATTCGGCTTGACAGGTTTCTTATAGGATTCCGGGTTTAGGGTTCAAGGTTTAGGGTTTAGGGTTCATAGGCCGACTTGGAAGTTCAGTACTACAACCATGACGGATTGTTGCCCTGACGGCACCGCTCTCCCCGCTTCCCGCTTGTAATGCAATCCTTCAACTAAGCTCCCGAAACCCTAAACCCTAAACCCTAAGCCCTAAACCCTAAACCCTAAACTCCCTCAAGCCTAAACCCTGAACCCTGAACCCTGAACCCTAGCCCCCGTATGTCAACCCGTGAACTCGAGCTAAAGGGCTCAGGAAGTCCCACAGAGAGAACTGACCCCCTTCCTTTATATAAGATTTAGGGTTCAGGGCTCCGGCATCTGCCCGATCCCAAACACCCCCAAGATGCTAAACCCTCAAACCCTCAACCCCCGAACCCGCCTGAACCCTACAACCCTAAACCCTAAATCCTAAACCCTAAACCCTAAACCCTAAACCCGAAACCCCAAGAAATCTAAACCCGAACACCCCAACAACCCGAAGGACCTTCGGAACCCTTGCAAGCCTAACAACCCTACCAGCCTCAAGAGCCCCCAGAACCCCAAGGGAAGAGCTGCAGGGTTTAGGGGTTTAGGGCTTGGGGTGTAGGGTTTAGGGTTTAGGGTTTGGGGTTTAGGGTTTAGGGTTTAGGGTTTAGGGTTTAGGGTTTAGGGTTTAGGGTTTAGGGTTTAGGGTTTAGGGTTTAGGGTTTAGGGTTTAGGGTTTTAGGGCGCACCTCAGGCGCCATAGAGGCCTTGCCGGTGCCTGGCCCACCGAGAAAAAGTGGCGGCCAAGGTCATCAGGGCTTCGGGGCATTTCGGTGTAGCTTCTCTATGGATATGCAGAAACTCCAATACCTTGGCATGTTCCCCCTTATATTAACAATCCTGAATAGCTATGATAATCCCTACTACGGACTGTTAGTATAGGGGGAAACATCCCAGCCAATACCCCTTGATTAAGGAAAAATCCTTGAACCATAAGAGGGTTCCTTATATGATTTAAGGCACATTCCTTAATTAAGGGGCATTGGAGTCTCTGTGTCCTTCCCAAATATTACGGCTTCCCGTATTTAACCCACGGTACTATAATCCTTTTGGCAGGAACCCCCAAGAAGGGTACCCCTATTTTGGAGAAAAAAATAAAAAATAAATAAAAAAAAACGCCCCCATCTGGTGAGTTCCCTAAATTGCTGGTCCCTTTTGAGGGGCCGCCTTAGAAGAAGGACCCCAAAAGGGACCGTATGTTAAAGAAGTGACCATGTCTTTCCCGGGGTTCTAAGGGGCCCGAATCTCTAAAAGTTCTAGGGTTCCAGGGTTGAGAGTTTCGGGCTTAGAGTTTAGGGTTTAGGTTTAGGGTTGAGAGTTGCTTGTTTAGGGTTTAGGGTTCAGGGCTTCGGCTTTAGGAAAACCTCAGTTGCACTGTACCTTGGGGAGTTGCGGATTCGCCGCTCGGGGTGCCGCTCTGCGGCTGAAGGCTTACAGCCCCAAGACAGCTCCAAAACCCCTCCAGAACCCTCCAAAACCCTGAACCCCTAAAACCCTGAACCCCTAAAACCCTAAACCCTCAACCCCAAATCCCAAACCCCTAAACCCTAAACCCTAAACCCGATTACGCACTCAGAGTTCTAAACCCCGAAAAGCACTCCCTAAACCCTAAACCCTAAACCCTAAACCCTTTTCCCTAGTCCCTAAACCCTAAACCCAAACAGCCCCATCAGCTGCTGGGAGCCGCGCCCGATGCTTGCGGGGCGCGTACCGGACACATCCTTCATGACCTTGTGTAGGCTTCGGAGGGCTTCGAAAGGTTTTTGGGGGTTTAGGGTTTAGGGTTTAGGGTTTAGGGTTTAGGGTTTAGGGTTTAGGGTTTAGGGTTTAGGGGTTTTGCGAATGGTCCCGCAATTTGGGTCCCCGGTTATCTAACCCTTACAAAAACACTGTACATTTTAAGGGGCCCATACGTCGGATCCCTTGAAATCCCTTTCAGCAAGGGTAATGGACCACACCAACGCCCCAGGGTTCCAACCTTTCAGAGGTTTAGGGCTTTGGGCTTTTTGGGTGGTTTAGGGCATTTAGGGTTTAGGGTTTAGGGTTTAGGGTTTAGGGTTTAGGGTTTAGGGTTTAGGGTTTAGGGTTTAGGGTTTAGGGTTTAGGGTTTAGGGGGTTGAGGCTTTGAGCCTTTAGATCCTAAATATCCTGACCCTAGAAAGTGTCTCGTTGATCCAACAACGTGTCAGAAGCGCCAGACTGAGAACCCCGAACACTCAGGGACCACTTCGGGTTTAGGGTTTAGAGTTTAGGGTCTGGCCTTCAAATCCTCAACCCAAACCCCCAAAGCTGCAAAACCCTCAACCCCAAGCCCCCAGCCCCCCAAACGCGAAAACCTAAACCCCCCAAAACCTCCAAGACCGCCCCAAACCCCCCCAAACCCTAAACCCTAAACCCTAAACCCTAAACCCCCCACAAAAAAGCAAAAAAGAAAACACAAACCCCGAGTCGAAAGCCTGGTCTCTCTGCGGATGCCAGGGTCCTGCTGGGTGCTGGGTTGGGGGTTTAGGGTTTAGGGTTTGGGGTTTAGGGGTTTAGGGTTTAGGGGTTTAGGGTGTTGGGGTTTTGGGGTTTTGGGGTTTTGGGTTCTGGGGTTTAGGGGTTTGGGCTTTGGGGTCTAAGGTTTTTAGGGTTCAAAGGTTTGGGTTTAGGGTTTTGGGATTTGGGGTTTAGGATTCAGGGTTGAGGGCTTAAAGGTTTGGGGTTCAGAATTTGGTGTAGAGTTCAGGGTTTCGGGGTTTAGGGTTTGCGGTTCAGCGTTCAGAGATGAGGCTTCAGGGTTTAGGGGATAAAATGAGGGTTCATTAACTTCTGAAAAAAACTCTGCAACTCTGCAGTACAGCAGAGTGCTTGTGATTCCGTGTACGGAACGAGCCCATAGCCTACCTAGGATGAGGCCACCCCCCTTCTGCCCGCCGCGATGTCTTTTGTTGGGCTTTTGGTGCTCTGGAGACTCACACCCCCGACCCTACTTGAGGTTCATGGGTTTAGGGTTTAGGGTTTAGGGCTTAGGGTTTTAGGGTTTCGGCTCTGGATGCCTCGCAGAAGTGCTATAACCAGTTGTAGCTGGAGCTGCGCACGCATATTTGAAGCTGAAAAGCTACCCGAAACCCTAAACCCTAAACCCGAAACCCTAAACCCTAAACCTCCAAGCGACCTCCGCATTGTCAGCTGTCGCGTCGAGGTGTCAATGATGCTCGCATCTCCCCCACACTTGGTGGCTGAGCCATGCCCGGCTGCCCGGGACGAACGAAGGCCAGCGAGGCTCTGCAAGTCTGCTGGGTGCTTGTGCCAGTTGCAGGCATCTCCACACACCTTCTGGAGCCCAAACCCTAAATCCTCAACCCCAAACCCTAAACCCTAAACCCCAAACCCCAAACCCTAAACCCTAAACCCTCTTGCACGATGAGTGTCTCCCAACTTACGCAAGCGAGTTTGTCTGGCAGCTGCCCAAACCCAGAACCCCAAGCCTTTTAGAACAAAGAAGCCCCAAACCCCAAACCCAAACCCTAAACCCTAACCCTAAAACCTAAACCCTAAACCCTAAACCCTAAACCCTAAACCCTAAACCCTAAACCGGAACCCTAAATCCTGAACCCCCCCCGCAACCCTCCCGCGTGAGAAGCTCCTGCGTTGGAAGAGAACGTGCTCTCATTGGAGATGCCGATCGGCTCATCACCTGCCCACACGAGGGGCTCAGTGGGGAGTGGGGGGTCTCAGGGTCTTAAGGGTTAAGGGTTTAGGGTTTAGGGTTTAGGGTTTAACCCTAAACCCTGAACCCTAAGCCGTAAGGTTTCATAGGGCTTTGGGGCCTTTTCGGGCTTTAAGGATCCCAGGGCCTCAGGAGTCGTAGGGGTTCAGGGTTCAGGACTCAGTGCTGATGTTGGGGTGTGAATGAGCTAGGAAACCGGCCACTGATGCATGAGCAGTTTGCCAAGGGTTTAGGGTGTGGGGTTTAGGGTTTAGGGTTTAGGGTTTAGGGTTTAGGGTTTAGGGTTTAGGGTTTAGGGGTTAGGGGTTAGGGTTTAGGGTTTAGGGTTTAGGGTTAGGGTTGTCAGTTATTCTAAGTCATTTCTTATCTTCTGGGCACCTTAATACTCATAAACCAAGCCCAGTGAACGAAGCCAAAAGAATTAAAGCACACAAGCCAGTCCAAAATTAGCAAAAGTAGATGGAAAACCTTTGCCCTTCCTTCTGAGGTCTTTCTATTCATGTTAAGACCTCCTAAGACCCAAACAAATTTTCACAAGCGGCTTGAAACTCATTAAAACGAACCGTGAGTTTGCTTTGGCGATTCTATAGAAGGGTCACAATGATCGACTGGTCCTTTCGTCCCTTGTACTCGGGCGGCCCTGAAAGTCTGAGAAGATTCCTCAATGTGGCCCTCCTAAACCCCAAGCCCTCAACCTTAAACCCCAAACCCGGAACCCCAAACCCCACACCCAGAGGAAGGGCCCTCGTTGATAAATCAACCCGAATGCTCCTCCCCCCCCCCCCCCCAAAAAAAAAAAAAACTTAAACCCCAAACCCCAAACCCCAACCCTAAACCCTAAACCCTTAACCAACCCCCCCCCCCCCCCCCGAACTGCCTTGCCCAAGCGGCACCACGGCCACCTGCAGATCCTGGCGACTCTGGGCTAAGGGGTTTGGGGTTCAGGGTTCAGGGTTTAGGTTTAGGGTTTAGGCTTAGGGTTTAGGGTTAAGGGTTTGGGGTTTAGGGGTTTCGGGTTTCGGGTTCAGGGTTTAAGGTTTAGGGGTTCAGGGTGTTAGTTCTTGGTCTGGGGCCCTAACCCCACACCCTAAACCCAGACCCTACACCTCAAGTCACCGGACCCTAAACCCTAAACCCTAGACACATGGCCCGCTTGACATGGCCCTTGGGTATCTCAAGGGTCTGAAAGGGGTCGCCTTCTAGGGCCCCATACCAAGGGACCATGTAACTACCCTTAACCAATAATGTCGTATCCTGATTAGTCTGGACCCCCTCAATAATGAAAAGTTTTCCAAAAATTATTCAGGAGACCCAATTTGGATTGGCCCCCCACAATAAAGTAAAGTTTTTCGGGCATGGGTTTCGGAACAGAGAAAAAAAGAGAAGAAGATGATGAAAGAAAAGAGCAAAAGAAGAGCAGCTTCAAGTCGGAGTTCTGAGCTGTCATCCCCAACCTCCCGGGTTCAGGGTCTACGACCAGGCCTGAAAACAAGGATTCCTTATGACTTCGCTTATCTGAGGAGGCCTAGCCATCAAATTTTGAAGGGGGTAGTCCACGTGCTGCCCCGAACCCCATTCTAAAAAAAAATGCACCCCCACAATAATGTCAAGGTTTTCGGGGGGAGGGGGGGGGGGGTTACCTGAGCTGAGCTCATCTGAGCTTACCTGAGCTTAACTATGTAAGAGGAGAGGAAGAGGAGAGGGAAGAGGAGCGAAGAGGAAATGAAGAGGAGCCGGTGGGGGGGGGGGCCCGGGGCCGAAAATTAGTTTGGGGGGGTCCCTTTTTTTACAACACTATTACGGGGGTGGATTTAGTTTGGGGGGGGGGGGGGGGGGGGGGGGGGGGGGCCCCCTCACACTAATCAGGATACCACATTACCCTAAACCCTAAACTCCTAAACCCTAAACCCTAAGGTTTAACCCTCAACCCTAAACCCTAAACCCGAAACCCTTGAACCCGTCAACTCCAAGATCTAAATCCCGGAAGCTTCGGACCTCGAGCCTCGCACACTTTGAGAGCTCGAAAAGGTTTTCGGGTTTGGGGTTTTGGGTTCTGGGTTTAGGGTTTAAGGTTTTGGGCTTAGGGTTTTGGGGCCAGGGTTTAGGGTTTAGGGTTTTGGTTTTAGGGTTTAAGGTTTAGGGTTTAGGACATCTTCTTCCAAGGGTTGGGTGAGGGTTCAGGGTTTAGGGTTTGGGGTTTAGGACATCTTCTTCCAAGGGTTGGGTGAGGGTTCAGGGTTCCCCTCGGGCACCCTGTAAAATTAGAACTCTCAAACCCTAGACCCTAAACTTCAAACCCTAAACCCTAAACCCTAAACCCTAAATGCTAGAGCTAAACCCGCAGCCCTGAATGCGGCCCGAAGCGCTGGCAGGTGCGAGCCACGTGCCGTCTCATACCTGGAGGAGGGCTGCAGGGCTTGAGGGCGAAATATTTGGGGTTTAGGGTTTAGGGTTTAGGGCTTAGGGTTTAGGGTTTAGGGTTTAGGGTTTAGGGTTTAGGGTTTAGGGTTTAGGGTTTAGGGTTTAGGGTTTAGGGTTTAGGGTTTAGGGTTTAGGGTTTAGGGTTTAGGGGTTTAGGGTTTAGGGTTTAGGGTTTAGGGTTTAGGGTTTAGGGTTTAGGGTTTAGGGTTTAGGGTTTAGGGTTTAGGGTTTAGGGTTTAGGGTTTAGGGTTTAGGGTATAGGGTTTAGGGTTTAGGGTTTAGGGTTTGGGTTCAAAGTTTGGTGAAGGGGCTCAGAAGTGGGCAGGGCTAAACCGTGAGCTTGGCTTTCGGCTCTCCGACCACACGCGAAGCCGCACCAACGTCGCAGGCGCATCCAAGCCCAGTGCGATTAGAATGTCTCGGGTTTAGGGTCCAAGGTTTAGGGTGGAGGTTCTCGACCCGTACGCATTTGGGGGTTTCCCAAAATTAGGGGTACCTTTTTGGGGTCCTTATGATAAGGGATCCTGATATTTGGGGGTCTATTAAGGGATCGTAGACCTTGAAACAGAGTACGGTACGCAACTTTGCCTATCTGGCCTTTGCAGCCATCTCCTCCCCATACTGTCCTACGCAGTACTTTCGGCACTTTGCAGACGTACACCCTCGCAAAGGCTATACACCGTTCAAGAACCAGTCCCGACACTAAACCAAAAACAAAACCCTAAATCTTAAACTCAACAAACTCAATCAAGCAAGAAGGGCTCAGGGTTCGGGATTTAAGGGGCCAGCAGGACATGTGGCATAAGCAGCAGGAACGCGGCCGTAGGGGGTCAGGGGCATGGGGTTAAGGAAAGTGCGGTAAGTACAGCTGCACCAGCTTATAATAGAGCATTTTGGGTGGAAGGGGGGGCGACGCTCATAAGCCTACTTACGGTTAACTGAACCTCAAACCCTAAACCCCTGAACCCTGCAATCCGTCAAGACATGGCAGGCTGAGAGAGGTGCACAAACCACGGCGAGCCTCGGCGATTTGGGACTTGGGCTGAAGAAGTCCCCAACCCTAAGCCCTGAACCCTGAACCCTGAACCCTGAACCCTGAACCCTGAACCCTGAACCCTTCACCCTGAACCCTAAACCCTAAAACCCCTAAACCCCTACACCGCTAAGCCCCAATTAAACCCCAACTAAACCCTCAATCCCTACACCCCTAAACGGGGTTTACTTGGAAGCTCTTTTGACTTCGTAAGGTCTACTTAGTACCCCCCAAACACTCTTGTCATCCCCTTACTAGCCCTACTTACTAAGTCAAAAGGGCTTCCAACCCAGAGCTTAGGGATTCAAGGGTTTAGGGATTTAGGGATTTAGGGATTTAGGGATTTAGGGATTTAGGGATTTAGGGATTTAGGGATTTAGGGATTTAGGGATTTAGGGATTTAGGGATGTAGGGATGTAGGGATGTAGGGATTTAGGGTTTAGGGCTTGGGGGCTTGCGGGGGATGTAGGGCTTGGGGGTTCGGAGCTTCGGTGTTTTGCTTTCAAGGGTCTCAGGGTTCAGGGGTTTAGGGCTTAGGGCTTAGGGCTTAGGGCTTAGGGCTTAGGGCTTAGGGCTTAGGGCTCAGGGCAAAGGGCTTAGGGCGTAGGATATCGGGTTTAGGGTATTTCGGGCTTAGGGAAATGGTGCCCGTAAACCCTGAAACTTCGAAAGTTCGGCGTGTCGAGTTTGGGCAAAGCCGCTGAGGTCTCCAGGATACTCGCCATCATCCGCACAGTCGGCGAAGGCCGAGCAGGCCTCTCAATGGCTTCAAGGGGGGAAGCACTTTAGGGAAAACCCCTTAACCCTTAACCCTAAACCCTAAACCCTAAACCTTGAGGGTCTGGAGTCTAGGGAGTAGGTGCTTTTGGGGGTAAGGGCGTAACGTCTATAGGGTCAGGGGGTCAGGGTGTAGGGCTGACTGCCACCTCAAAACCTAAAAGCCCTGAGCCTAACACTTTACACCCCGACACCCTTCGAACCCTAAACCCTAAATCCCAAATCCTAAACCCTAAACCCCAAACCCCAAATCCTAAACCCTAAACCCCAAATCCTAAACCCTAAACCCTAAACCCCAAACCCCAACCCTGGAAGGCAAAGACTCTGATCCGCAAGTGTTTTTGGGGCGACTCTCGGATTTAGAGGCCTTTTTGGACCCTAGAGATGAGTCAAGGCTTTAGGGTGTAGGGTTGAGGGTTCAAGCAAAATGTCAGGGGTTTAGGGTGTAGGGTTGCAGGGTTGCAGGGTTTGGGCTGTTAAAGCCCCTCAGCCCTAGAGCCCAAACCCTAAACCCCACCTCGAGCCAAGCCCGGTACCCGAAACCCCTAAGTTCAAGCGATCCAACTCGTACCCAAAGGTTTTAGGGTTTTGGGTTTTGGGTTTTGGGGTTAGGGTTTAGGGTTTAGGGTTTCGGGTTTAGGGCTTAGGGTTTAGGGTTTAGGGTTTAGGGTTTAGGGTTTAGGGTTTAGGGTTTAGGGTTTAGGGTTTAGGGTTTAGGGTTTAGGTTAGGGTTTAGGGTTTAGGGTTTAGGGTTTAGGGTTTAGGGTTTAGGGTTTAGGGTTTAGGGTTTAGGGTTTAGGGTTTAGGGTTTAGGGTTGCCAATGTTCCGCGCACACCACCACGCGGGACGTGTGTTGTGGTGTGCGCCGAGGTTCAACGCTCTCTCCCAACCCACCCACCCACATCTCAACCTTGGCGGGTTTAGGGTTTTTATATGGTTGTTGGGCTATCGCTTTCCGTATGTAGCCTTCACACGTAATATCCTGGGTTCAAAAGCCGTCGACGATTTTTAAATATCCTCGGTTCAGGAGGTGAAGATGACTTTAGACGAAAGGCCCGGTGAAGATGACTTTAGACGAAAGGCCCTAGTCACACGTAAAATCCTCGGTTCAAAGGGCAGGCGACGGTTCAAAAAATCCTCAGTTCAGGTGACTTTAGACGAAAGGCCCCAGTCACACGCAAGGGTGGCCCCAAAAAAGCTCAGATGGTCCGGAATAGGCAAAACGGCCCAAAAAGGCGAAGCCCAAAGAGGGGGTCTCGGAGAGCCTCCAGAGGGCCCTGAATCCTAAATCCTAAATCCTAAACCCTAAATCCTAGATCCTAAACCCTAAATCCTAAACCCTAAATCCTAAATCCTAAATCCTAAATCCTAAATCCTAAATCCTAAATCCTAAATCCTAAAGGATGGAGAGACTTAACTTAAAAACCGAGGGTTTGGGGTTATTCTCTTTAGAGCCAGACTGTCGCTGGCACGCGGGTTCAACCCTTCTAGCGTGGGCCGCGCTCACCGCGCGCACTGGCCCCGAGCCCTCGCCAGGCTTCGCCTGACGGCTCGGGCTCGTCCGCGGGCCTGTCGCCACGCGGTAACGCTCGCTGCTGCTTATCGCAGCACCCGCAGCTCGCTTGAGTTTAGGGTTTAGGGTTTAGGATTTAGGGTTTAGGGTTTAGGGTTTAGGGTTTAGGGTTTAGGGTTTAGGGTTTAGGGTTTAGGGTTTAGGGTTTAGGGTTTAGGGTTTAGGGTTTAGGGTTTAGGGTTTAGGGTTTAGGGTTGCCCCCAGACCCTAACCCTAAACCCCCCCCAAAACCAAAACCCCTCAAAACGGCACGCGCTCAGGGCCCCACGTCCGACTGCTGGAGGCCGTTGCCATCGATCAGCCAGCGGTTCCTCTGGGCTCCCCAGAGGGTTGAGGGTTGAGGGTTTAGGGGTTTGGGGTTTAGGGTTTAGGGTTTAGGGGTTTGGGGTTTAGGGTTTAGGGTTTAGTATTTAGGGTTTGGGGTTTGGGGTTTGGGGTTTAAAGATTTGGGGTCTTGGGGTTTAGGCATTGTGGCTTTGGGCGGTTTAGGGTTTAGGGTTTCAGGTTTGGGGTTTAGGGTTCAGAGTCGGGGTTTAGCTAGGGTTTAGGGCTTTAGGGTTTAGGGTTTAGGGTTTAGGGTTTAGGGTTTAGGGTTTAGGGTTTAGGGTTTAGGGTTTAGGGTTTAGGGTTTAGGGTTTAGGGTTTAGGGTTTAGGGTTCAAGTTTGTGGATCGAAAGGCTTCGAGCTCGGGGTTTAGACAGGGTTTGGGTTTAAAGTTTGGGGCTTTAGGGCTTAGAGCCTGGGGGCTCCGGTGACTCAGGTAAGCTTAGCACTCATGATGCTTGCAAAGTGGCAATGGCTGAGGCTCAAATCCATACATCCTGAGGTTTAAGGGTGCAGGGCACGGCTTGAGCCCGAAACCCTAAACCCTAAACCCTAAACTCACGGTTGCTCAGAAACGTCCAGGCCCGCCTGGCGGGCCAGAAGCGGATCACGGACTGGCTCCCCGGCTTGTGGTAGAAGACCCCTGCAGAGGCTTAGGGTCCTAAACCCTAAACCCTAAACCCTAAACCCTAAACCCTAAACCTCCATTTGCTCCTTTGGGGCTTCGCTCAAACTTCAAGGTTTGGGGCTTTGGCTTCTGGGGCTTTCACCTTCGAGGATCCGGTTTAGGGTTCAGGGTTTAGGGCTTAGAGCTTTAGGGTTTAGAGTTCGGGTTTAGGGAGGGAGGGAGGGAGGGAGGGAGGGAGAATGGCTCGCAGCGTTTTTATTGCTGCAGCCGCCCGCACTCTTCCCCCCCCCCCCACATCTCGGAGATGTGCGGCTCCGCAGGCGTCATCGCCGCCCTCCGCGGAGAGTTCCAGAGGGTTTAGTCATAGTGCAGACCAAGGCACGGGAGACGACTGAACCAATCAGGGCACGAGCAGAGGACACCAAGAACCCACCGAACCAACCCCCGTATCGAGCCGAGCCAAGAAGGGGGGGTTGCGGAACGCACAGACAGGAGGGGGGAGGGGGCGAGGGAAGGAAGGAGGGGGGGGGAAGGGGGAAGGGAGGGGGGGGAAGGGGAAGGAAAGGGAAGATAGAAGAACTCAACGCAGACGCTCTTTTTTAGGATCCTGCCAGCAGTCGAAAGTTCTGGTCGGAGGACACTGCACGGCCTTCGGCCTGAAGGGCACGACAGGCACGGTGGAGGACTGTCCGTCGCCAGCTGCGGTATCAGGGGCCCAGTCCTCCAGTGCACACAAGAGCTGGTCTAGCGAGGCCGAACAGCCAACGCCGGACACGCCGCAGGGGAAGACGGACAAGACCTGCAGAATCAGCGCCAGCCCCAGGCAGGCAGGCTTGCGTAGACGCATACATGTGTTGCGACAAAGCAGACCCTGCTGGAAGGGGAGGCTGTTGCGCCGGGAGCGCCTGGACAGAGTCGCACAGTGAGCAGAGGCAGTCTGGACACAGTTGCAACAGGTCCGCACCATTGGCCAGGTACGTCGGGTGCGCACCATGGTTCCACCGACACTCGCCACGGAAATGGATCTGCGTATGGCAAGAGGGGCACACAATGCCCGTGACCTTACGGCACCATGGGCAAGGCTTGGGCAGGGCAGGGGCAGGGGGCAGAATCAAACCTCTACACTCCCAACACAGATCCACTAGAAGGACTTGTGGCACACGTGGGCAGGAGCAACGGTGGGCCAGAGCTAAGCAAAATGCGGTATAAACTGAAATCAAACATTTCGACAAGCAAAAGTTCAATTAGCCAGCAATTCAACCAGTCAGCTATCAATTAACCAACCCCAAACACTCAAACTTCTTTTCCGATCTCAGATCTCGAACTCCAGTGCCTGTACATTTCAAATTGAAGTAAAGAAACCCATCAAACAACTGTTCTAAGTGCTCAAATCAATCCTCCCATCTCGAGGATCTTGGCTACCTTGCTACTTGCCACATCATGACCTTCAGCAGTTGCATTCAACTCCCTAGTCAAGACTTTGGCATGCACCATCGGAGTAGTTTTCTCATCATACCCAGAAGCCACCTTGAGTTCATTGATGCGCTCGCAGTACGCAGCATAGAAGGCTCTGTCACCTTTGATCATCGGCACCACAAAACATTTCCTTCTCGGGCTGTATGTCCCAATGAGCCGATACACTGAGTACATCTGTGCCAGGTCGAAGCAGTCCATGTCCTGATATGGACGTGCTCTCAGCCTCCCTGGCTGCAGCGACGGCATTCCCCACTCTTGTTTCGGGTTTAGGGTTTAGGGTTTTGGGTTTTGTGTTTGGGGTTTTGGGTTTAGGGTTTAGGGTTTAGACCTTTGGGTTTAGGGGTACCAAACCCGAAACCCTGCATGACGATTCATCTAACCTTGGTAGCGCAGCAACCAGACTGTAATAAGGGTACCCTTTTCGGAGTCGGTTGCTTTAAAAAGGGAACCTAGAGACACAACAGGTGGCAAAGGGACCCCCCTCAGCTACCAAGTAACTTAGAAACTAAGGTTTAGGGTTTAGGATTTAGGGTTTATGGCTTGGAGATTCAGGGTTTGGGGCTTATGAGACTTACTAACAGGCTGCAACTGAGGCTAGCATCCTCTTGATAAAGGGCCACTTATAAATCCCCTGACGAAATGCGGAAGGAATAAAAATATCACGAGAGCAGCAACTGCGAAAGAGTAGTTTGTTTGGGTTTGGGGTTTAGAGTTTGTTTTGGGTTTAGGGAGGGGGTCTAATCAGAATCGAGACCTCCTTATGCCAAAAACATCCTAAAATCCTAAAAGCCTAAACCCTAAACCTAAACCTCTAAAACATAAACTCCAAGACCCTATTGTCCAAAGCCCTGAACCCGAACCCTGGCGCCAAAAAAACCTAAACCCTAATGAACCTTCAAGCAGTATTCCTAAACCCTGAAGCCTGCACCCTAACCCCTCACAACCCCTACGTAATCCTAAACCCTAAACCCTCACAACCCTAAACCTTCACAACCCCTACGTAATCCTAAACCCTAAACCCTCAGAACCCTAAACCCTCACAACCCCTAGCCCTAAACCCTAAAACACCCACTAAACCTCCACGCAGCATCAGCTCTCAGCCCGGCACTTCCCAGGTGAATCCCTGCCAGCTGGTAGTCACCGTTGATGAACCTTACTTGGGGGTTGAGGGTTTGGGATTTTGGGGTCTTAGAGCTTCTGGGTTGGGGGTGTAGGGGCTTAGGGTTTAGGGTTTTGGGTTTTGGGGTCTTGGGGTTTTGGGGTTTTGGAGTTTTGGATCCTTGGGGTTTAGGGTTTAGTGATTTAGGGTTTCGGGTTTGGGGTTTTGGGGTTTAGGGTTTAGGTGCTTTAGGGGTTGGGGTTGTAGGAAATCCTCTCAACAACCCTGAACCCGAAGCCACGAAACTGCCTAGAGCCTTATCTCGAAACCCTCACCGAAGTCGAGGACGGCGACCCTCTCGGAGTCCGACGACTCCACGAGCGGAGGGTCGTTGGCCGCCAGCCTGCCCAGCCACCACGTCAGGCCCTCCTTCTGGCCGTCGTCCGCCGGCTCGCTGTCTCCACCGCCAAGGAGGACGGTGGCGGAACCCAACAGAGGCGCTCCACCTCCGCCAGTACTCTTCCTCCTCCTTCTGGCTCTCGGACGTCACCGTCCCACCAAATCCAGCAGCAACACCCAGACAGCCGCCATGGCGGCGAGCTGAGCCCAAATAGTCCCTAAAACCTGAAGCCAACAGAAACCCACAAGAACTTAAACCTTAAGCCCGACAGACCCCAAACCCTGAACCCTGAAACCCAAAACCCTAAACCCGAAACCCCAAGCCCTCAACCCTAAACCCCTAAACCCCTGAACCCCCAAACCCCTGAACTCCTAAACCCCTAAACCCCTCAATCCCTGCAACCAAGAAGCAACGCTCAAGATCCCACAACCCATGGGTTCCCCTACTACCCCCCGTTTAGGATTTAGGATTTAGGGTTTAGGGTTTAGGGTTTAGGGTTATGGTTTAGGGTTTGGGGTTTAAGGTTTAGGGTTTAGAGTTTAGGGTTTAGGGTTTAGTGTTTAGGGTTTAGGGCTACCCCCGCCCCCACAGGTTCCCCCATAATTAAGGCTATTTCGGGATAATTAAGCCTAATTCAGGTTCTTTGAGGGGGGAATTGGGGGGGGGGGGGGGGGGGGGGGCGTAGCCCTAGGCCCTAAACCCTGAACCCTAAACCCTAAACCCTAAACCCTAAACCCTAAACGTAGTATAGAAGGGGGTAGTAGGGAACCCATGAGCCCTCTCTCGATCCCTAAGCCGCAAACTCTGCTCCACCTATCGACTCCCCCCCCAAACTCTGAGAACTTGAGCTTCGGGTTTCGGGATCGGGGTGTAGGGTTTAGGGTTTAGGGTTTAGGGTTTAGGGCTTAGGGCTTAGGGTTTAGTGTTCAGGGTGTAGGGTTTGGGGTTTGGGGTTAGGGGTGTACCTGACACCCCCCCAAAACTCATGTCAAACACTTCGGTTCGTGCTCATTTTCACGCCGGGCGCGGCCACAGACCTGCAGGGTGGAGCTTGGTTTGGAGCTTGGTTCAGGCTTTCGGGTGTAGGGTTTTGGGTTAAGGGATGATGGGGTCCTGGGGTTATGGGGTTATGGGGTTTTCGGGGCTTGGGTTTCGGGCTTAGGGGGTGTTCACATTCAGGGCGGGGGGGGTGGTTGGGGGTGCAGGGTTTAGGGTCCCAGCTCTGTGGGTTTAGGGTTTAGGGTTTCGAGTTTGGAGTGCGTGGGCGGATAGGGTCTAGGGTCTAGGGTCTAGGGTTTCGGGTTTAGGGTTTAGGGTTTAGGGTTTAGGGTTTAAGGTTTAGGGTTTAGGGTTTAGGGTTTAGGGAGTTCAAGGCTTAGGTCGGGGGTTTAGGGTTTCATGGCGCGCTGGCACTGCAGCTGTTGCGGGTGATGGGGCGATGCTCGAACCAGAAATTTCTCGCACAAAAAATGAAAAACAGAAAGCTAAAGAGGAACACGCCAGATGTACAAACCTAGAAACATGCACACAAAAGAGCAGGGATGAGAAACAAGACCACCCAAAAGCACGATAAGCCCGAACAACAACCTTGAAAACCTATTTAAACAATCTGCAGCATGAAAATCAACCTCCCAAGCCTCGAACCCCAGAACCCTGAACCCTCAACCCTAAACCCTAAAACCCTAAAACCCTAAACCCTAAACCCTAAACCCTAAACCCTAAACCCTAAACCCTAAACCCTAAACCCACACACTCGCACCATGAGGAAAGAATGCCGCCCGCCGGTGCGCCTGGAGTGCCACCGGGGCCGTTGTGCACCGCACCTGCCAAGAGACTCTTGAGGGTTTAGGGTTTAGGGTTTAGGGTTTAGGGGTTTAGGGTTTAGGGTTTAGGGTTTCGGGTTTCGGGTTTAGGGTTTAGGGTTTGGGGTTTAGGGTTTGGGGTTTGGGGTTTGGGGTTTGGGGTTTAGGGTTTAGGGTTTCACCTCCCAAGAGCGTGTTGAGGGTTTGAGTCGGCTTGAGGGTTGTGGGCCTTTAGGGGTCTTAGGGTCTTGGGGTCTTAGAGGTTTAGGGTCCCTAAACCCTAAACCCTAAACCCTCAACCCTGAACCCTAAACCCTAAACCCTAAACCCTAAACCCTAAACCCTAAACCCTTGCCAGGCGCTTAAATGGCCTCCGGATCCGAGATGAAGCAGCCGCGCTTGCTCTCCCAGATGGACCATTCCAACTTCGTCGTCCCTGGATGCTCCTGAGAATTTGGCTTCAGGGTTTGGGGTTTGGGGTCTAGGGTTTAGGGTTTAGGGTTTAGGGTTTAGGGCTTAGGGTTTAGGGTTTAAAGTTCAGGGTTTAGGGCTTAGGGTTTGGGGGTTCAGATTTCGAGGTGCGCTCGTGGCCTTGGCATGTCATCCTAAGCCCATGCCAGGGATGTCGGAACATCTCTATAGCACCCGAGATACTCACACATGCAAGACATTTCCGAACGAAATCTAAGCCCAAACCTTAAACCTTCCAGGCCAGGAGAATTGTCGGAACATGCTAGAGCCATTGGGGGTGTCTCGAGCCGTGGGCAAACTCGGGCTCAAAGGGATGGGGCCCCCGGCAGATGCTGAAGCATTGGCGTACGCTGCACAGCGATCGCCCCCCTGACAGCAATCGCGAGCGGAACGCCCCTGAACCCTGACCCTAAGCCCCTAAAGCCCCAAACCCTGAACCCCTAAGCCCGGACCCGTAAGCCCTCGAAAGACACCACAAATATGGAGGAAAAGGAGGCCAATCACCCATCCCGGGAGCGGAAGGGAGGAAACACGCCTTTGAGCCTTTGCAGGTTTCTGGGTTTATGGTTTAAGGGTTAAGGGTTTAGGGTTTAGGGTTTAGGATTTGGGCTTTGGGGTTTGGGGTTTGGGGTTTGGGGTTTGGGGTTTGGGGTTTGGCCTCAGAGCCTAGGCACCCTGAACCTAAAAGCCATCAGCCCGGGTTTCAGGATAGGGTCTTAGGGTCTAGTCTCTAGGGTGCTGGTATGAAGCCTTAGAACTGACCTCAGAATGGCCAAAGCCGCCTGGCCTGCCCGAAACTGAAATTCGATTCTTGCTGGGGTTTAGGGTTTGGGGTCACCCCTAAACCCGGAGCCTCGAAACCTTGACGCCGACTTCGTCGCAAGGCGCACCCCGAAACCGAGGCCCAGGCGTTGAGATCTCCACCAAAGACCCAGTGGTACAATTTCGTGGCGAGGCTTGGCCTGGGGTTCAAGGGTTTGTGGTTTGTGGTTTGGGGTTTAGGGTTTACGGTTTAGGGTTTAGGGTTTGGGGCTTAGGGTTTGGGGTTTGGAGTTTAGGGTTTGGAGTTTGGGGTTTGGGGCTTGGGGTTTAGGGTTTGGCGTTTAGGGTTTGCCCTAAACCCTAAACCCTGGCTTCTTGCACTTTGTGGGAGCCATAGAGTACGAACCCGTGAACGTGTGAAAACATCCCTGGAATGAACACGTTTGTCCTGAAATTTTGAAATCAACAAAGGCTTAGGGGTTAGGGTAAGTTTAGGGTTTCGGGTTTAGGGTTTAGGGTTAAGGGTTTAGGGTTTAGGGTTTTAGGGTTTTAGGGTTTAGGGTTCAGGGTTCAGGGAGGGTTTAGGGTTTAGGGGCTGAATCGTACTCGCTCTGTTTAAGAGCCAAATATGGACCTAGGGTCTGTATTCTGTATAAACGGGTCGGGGTAGGGGGACATGACCCTGAACCCCAACCTCAAACCCCAAACCCGAAACCCAAAACCCGAAACCCTAAACCATAGCCCTAAACCCAAACTCAAACCGCTAAAGCAAGCCACTGCCCCTGTAGTTCCTGTGCCACCGCACTCAACTAGGCCATCTGTCTCCACGAGCCAGCGATCCGATCCTGGAGTGGGGTTTTAGGGTTTTAGGGTTTTGGGGGTTTGAGGTTTGGGGTTTTAGGGCTTTAGGGTTTAGGGCTTTAGGGTTTAGGTTGTAGGGTTGTCGGGTTTTAGGGTTTAGGGTTTGGGGTTTAGGGTTGAGGGTTTAGGGTTGAGGGTTTAGGGTTGAGGGTTGAGGGTTTTAGGGTTTAGGGAAACCTCTGAACCCCTAAACCCTAAACCAACCTCAAGGAGGCATGCCTTGTCAGACCAGAACCCTAAACCCTGAGCCCGCCGCGACAGGCAGCTGCCAAAATGGCTATGCTGCCAAAGAGCATACTTGTCATCATCTTTACAAGAGGAACCCCAAGAAGGGTCCCTCCTCATGTCCCTAAACCCTAAACCCTAAAGTCTGCGTCCACTGAGCACGAGCTTGGGCTTTTGCTTGCAGTGCCGCCACTTTTGGAGCTAAGGTCAATCCCATCAGCGAGTCGCAACAGCAGGAGCCCGAACCTCGAAAAGCACCAAAACTTAAACTCTAAACCCTAAACCCTAAACCCTAAACTAAAACCCCAAAACAACTAAACGTCCTAAGAAGCCTCGGCACACAAAAGCTCTCCAGCCCTTCAACCCGTAGGGTTGGGGGTTTGGGGCTTAGGGTTTGGGGTTCGGCGTTTAGGGTTAAGGGTTCAGGTCTTAGGCTTTTGGGGGTTAGGACCGAGAAAAACAAAAAAAAACTTCACGAGCTCCTCGAAAACCCCTTATCTCAGGCATACACTTACACCACAGGAACCTTTACATCGTTTGAGGAATCCAAGAACCCTAAACCCTGAACCGTATTACTTCATTCAGTTGCTGTTTGGGCTTTCGGGGCTGCCGGAGCTCAAGCACCTCCTGTTGGGAGTTTAGGGTTTAGGGTTTAGTCTTTAGGCTTTAGGGTTTAGGGTTTAAGGTTTAGGGTTTAGGGCGTAGGGTTTAGGGTTTAGGGACATGAGGAGGGACACTTCTTGGGGTGCGGGAAGGGGGGGGGGGGGGGGGGGGGGGGGGATTGTAAACTGTTTTCAGAAAATGCTGATACAGAGCTCTGTCAGATACTCTAAGCCCTAATACCCCAAACCCGAAACCTCAAGAATATGGGGTTGGCAACTGCCCAACTGCCCCCAAGCAGCGTGAGGAGTAGCGGATGAGGTGCCGGGTGCCTCCCGCAGTTTACGAGACAGGACCCTTGAGACAGGACCCCTTTAGGCCGCCGGAAACATGTTCCGAAACAAGACCCTCGTACCCTAAACCGGGATTAGGAGAACCCTGGATGAACACCGAAGCCTAAGAGAAGCACCCTGAAACTCTAAGCTGGCCGAAGCCCTGAAACAAAGGCTTTACAGTGTCAGGTTTAGGGCTTTGGGTTTAGAGTTTCGGGGTTAGGGTTTAGGGACCCTCAGCAACCGCCTGGCTGGACATAGGCGGGCCGGCCCTCGATGACTCCAGCGAGGGAGTACGACCTCTCGACGCTAAGGGTTTAGGGTTGGGTTTTGGATTAGGTTAAAGGCTCTAGAGGGTTTAGGGTTTGGAGTTGTCATAGGTGGGATAGCTGGCAATATTGCCTGCTGGTAGCCCTCATTTGGCGCACTTGCAACCCTACCTCACAAACTACCCATGAACCTTCAAGTAACCCCCATAAAACCCTCAAGGCACGAGTTCCGGAGGATCAAAACACAAGATGAGGTAACCATCGGTTGAGGGTTTAGGGTTTAGGGTTTAGGGTGTAGGGTTCAGGGTTTAGGGTTTAGGGTTTAGGGTTTAGGGTTTTTAATGAGGGCTAATTAACATTGCGTCTTGTAGTACAGAGGAGCTTGTGATACACAGGGCTGAAGCCTCTAAATTTTGAGGGAAAGGTCTGAGATTCGACACCTGCTTGGAGTATCAGCGCGCTTCGGGGTCAGAGCTTTCTCAACTTCAAAGGACACAACCCTCTGCGACCCCTCAGTGGTCATAAATCCGCGCAAACCCAAACCTCTGACAGCCCTGAAGCCCCAAACCCCCAAACCCTGAAACCCTGAAACCCTAAACCCCAAGCCCCTGGACCCCTGAACCCCTGAAACCCTGAACCCCTGAACCCCTGAAACCCTGAAACCCTGATATCCTGAAACCCTAAACCCTAAACTACCCTGAGCAGCAGGCCCGTTGATACGCGCATTCTCAGCCTGCACGCTTGGGTGTCTCAGGCCGGAAGCTCCACTTTGCGGCGTTGAGGGTTTAGGCTTTAGGAGTGTTTAGGGTTTATGGGTCAAGCACTAACCCTAAAGAAACCTAAACCCTGCACAGCCCCCAAGCCTCAATCCCCAACCCTGGAGTGAAAACCCTTGGAGTTTCAATCCAGGGTTTTTTGAGCTTTAGGGTTTAGGGTTTAGGGTTTAGGGTTAGGGTTTAGGGTTTAGGGTTTAGGGTTTAGGGTTTAGGGTTTAGGCTTTAGGGTTTAGGGTTTAGGCTTTAGGGTTTAGGGTTTAGGGTTTAGGGTTTAGGGTTCGAGTTTTCGGGTGGGGAATTCAGGCTTTGGGAGGGTGAGGGTTTAGGGTGTTAAGGCCTTGGTGCTTTAGGGTTTTCGGGCTTCTTAAGGACCCAAACCCTAAACCCTAAACCCTAAACCCTAAACCCTAAACCAAAAACCCTAAAACCTAAACCCTAAACCCTAAACCCTGAACCCTAAACCCTAAACCCTAAACCCTAAACCCTAAACCCTAAACCCTAAACCCTAAACCATCACCTGATATTTTCGAGGTGCCTCTGGGCGCCGGCCGAGGATCCGCACCACACTCGGGGCCACCAAAGTCCTGGGGCCCGCCAAAGTCCGAAATTTTAGGGTTTGGGGTTTAGGGTTTAGGGTTTAGGTTTTCGGGAGAGATGGTTCGCCTCAAACACAAGGCCCAGCAGGTGGGGGGGGGGGGCCAGGGCCAGGGCCGGGGCCGGGGCCGGGGCCCGAACTTAGGGGTTAGGGTTCAAGGGTTTGCAGGGTTTAAGGGTTTAAGGGCTCAAGGCTTTTGGGGTTCAAGGGTTCGAGGGCTTAAGGAAAGGTTCGAGGCATTCAGGGTTTTTGGGCTCTTGGGACTTCGGGTTTGTAGAGAGACTACCGAGGGAGCGCTTTGAGCTTGGGAGGTCAGTATTTAAACTCAGGCACCCTAAACCCAAAACCCGGATGCCCGGCCCGTACAGACATGGTAGCTTGGGAATCCTTGGGGATTCAGGGGTCGAGGGGGTGGTGTGGGGGAGGGGGGGAGAGGGGGGGGAGAGGAGGGGGGAGAGGGTAGAGGAATTGGAGGGGGGGGAGGAGTGGGGGAGGAAGGGGGGGAGAGGGGGGGAGAGGGGGGGAGGGGGGGGGGGGGCAAAGGGAACTGCAAGATTCAACAAAAAACATGCTTACACGTGTCCCCAAAGCAACGCTACGACCACATATGGCAACAGCTATCCTACTTGCAACCCCAGCTGTAGCTACGAGGTTTCGGGGTCAAGGTCCGCAAGCAAGCCCACACCAAGTGCAGGGTTTCGGGTTTAGGGTTTAGGGTCTAGGGCTCAGGGTTTCGGGTTTAGGGTTTAGGGTTTCGAGCTTAGTAAACCCTATTCTTCTCCTGGTAGCGGGGTCGGCGCAGAATGTCTGCAGCTGCGTCTCCCAGAACCTGAGAGCGTAGGCTCGCTTGAGAGATCGAATTGTTTTACAAAGAGTTTAGGGTTTAGAGTTTAGGGTTTAGGGTTCAGGGCTTTGGTTTTTAGGGTTTAGGGTTTAGGGCTTATGTTTTGGGGTTCAGGGATGTGGGTTTTAGGGGTTCAGGGTGCCGGGGTTTTTGATTTAGTCTTCAGGCTGGGGAAAACCAAAGGAATAAGGAACAAAAGGAATGTGGAGGTGTACGAAAATGAGGGACCACTAATATCCCCCAAACAGTAGGATTCCCTTATAATGAACCCCTAAACCCGAAACCCTAAACCCTAAACCCTAAACCCAAACCCTAAACCCTAAACCCTAAACCCTTAACCCTAAACCCTAAACCCTAAACCCTAAACCCTAAAGCGCCAAGCCCCGCGCATCCACTCCAGCTCAATGTGGCCAGGGTGCTCCAAGTTCGAGGACTGAGCTCAGGGTTAGTCAGCTCATCCCCGGCTTGGTTCGGAGTTTGGGGCTTAGCCCGAAGCCCTAAACCCTAAACCCCAAACCCTAAACCCTAAACCCGACGTGGGGTTCGGGAGGGCACGTAGGCTTCCGAGGATGAGGTTGGGGTGTGGGGGGGTTGCGCGTTAGGGCTTCGGTTCGCTTCAGAGATCGTTAAGGCTTGAGGACTGCAAAAGGCATTCACAGCCATTCCATCCCCGGCGCGCCTCTGAATAGGCGAGGCAGGTGCCGTTGTCCTGCATTTCGGGTTTAGGGTTTTGGCCCTAAACCCTAAACCCTAAACCCCTGAAAGCCACAAACTCCAAGTCCCGAAAGGCAACCCCAACAAGGACATGAAAGAGCTCCAGCTTCAAGTCCCAGGCTAGGTTTAGTGTTTAGGGTTTAGAGGTTTAGGGTTTAGGGTCTAAGGTTTAGGGTTTAGGGCTCAGGGTTCAGGGTTCAGGGTTTAGGGTTTAGGGTATAGGGTTTAAGGTTTAGGGTTTAGGGTTTAGGGTTTGCTGTAATGGGGCGTAGATGCTGTGAAGGTTCGGTTCTGAACAAGCTCGAAAGCTTCGTGACTTGCGAAGAGCAGCTCTGGCCCGATCGTGGAAGGCCATCTAACACCTTTCTCCCACCCCAAGCCGTCCAAGGCGGCTAAGCCACCCAAACTTACTCCTTTTAGGGTTTAGGCCTAAACTCAAGTCAACTGACTTACAACTGCTTCCGGTAATTCGTTGAGGGTTTCCGCGGAAAAGTTGTTTCAGGATGCAAGGCTGGGCACTCGCCTCGCAGCGGTGACAAGGCCCTTGCCACGGGGAGTGCCCAAGCGTGCAGTCAAGACTTGCGTGCAGCAAAATGGGCAGCGCGCTGCCTGGCGGCCCGGATGGACCATAGCAGCTTGGCCACTGGCGGACGTCGAGAAGACGCAAGGCCCCTCGCCAGCCAAACCACTGCAACGACACACATGCTTAGTCCTTCTCCGTTCCCCTCACATGAACGGCATACTTGCACTACTCGTACTACAAGAAGCAGCGCAGGCTCCACGTGCACTTTTGGATGGAAGACGACGAGCTCTGTCATGCGGCGTCGGTGCGCTTCACAGGCAGCCGAGCGCAAACAAGACGGCCTGCTCCTGCTTCTCCGGGTCGCGGGCGAGCACGCCCAGCCGAAGAAGATGACCTCGCAAATTACACGCGCAGGATGCGGACCTGCGCAGAGGCTGCGTGCAACGCCTATAATTATTTTGAGAGCTCACGCGGAGATTCCTTGCCTCAGCCCACAACTGTGTCACCTCAAGCATCGTCCAATCGCGACCGACGGAGTGGGAAATGAGCGACAAGGTCGTGAGGACTTGGCGGCTCCGTCGCCGGTCGCGGGGGCACGCAGAAGTCGGCCTGGAACGACACAGGTCGAAGTCGCATGGAGGTCAGCAAGACACACGATGAGCCTGGGCTGCAGGTCTAGGAGCTATATGGCCACCACGGCATCCCCGCAGGCGCCATTTCCCAACACAGGGAGGCCTCGCAGGACCGAAAGCAACTCGACCTGGCGCCGAAGCCACAGGATGTAGTAGTCGAAGTCGACGCAGGCGGGAGCCAGACGATCACGCAGAGACACTTCGGCATCGGCCGCCTGGAGTCCTCGGCACGCGAGTGTACGGACTCTGAAAGCAACAGGCAACTTGCAGTTCAAGGAGATCCATGTTCTCGCCGAATGGATCTCGAAGAAGGACAAGTGAGCACAGCTGCGAGGCGTCTGTGTGCTGCAACAGGCAAAATCAAGTGCAGACGTGCACATAAGATCGTGATCACTGAGATCGGTGCTACAAACGATTGATTCAACAACACACTTTTGTCTTTCGCTGTCACGAACATTCGGGCGTCGAGCGGCGTCTCACACCGCGCCGAAAGAAAGCAGTGTTGTGGCCATGGAAGACAAGTCAGGACGCGCGAGAGACGGTCAGCTCGCTTTGCGGACCAACACGACCTCTGAAGCCTGGGTCATGAGCGTTTGACCCGCGTCGATCGGCTGGCACTTGGAATCCTTCAACACGTACACGTCCCAATTGGTGTAGTCCGCCACGAGCGCCATCGAGGTCGAGGGGCTTAGGCGCCGCCCCCCCACTGTAGGGGGGCGGCCTAAGCCTTGAGTTTAGGGTTTAGGGTTTAGGGTTTAGGGTTTAGGGTTTAGGGTTTAGGGTTTAGGGTTTAGGGTTTAGGGTTTAGGGTTTAGGGTTTAGGGTTTAGGGTTTAGGGTTTAGGGTTTAGGGTTAGCGTTGTGTCACATGCTCCCTCCCCGCACACCACCACGCAGGGCGTGTGTTGTGGTGTGCGCCAAGGTTCACGTCCTCTCCCAACCCGCCCACCGAATTTATGACCTTGGTCGGGTTTGGGGTTTGTAATTTGTTGTCGGCTTCGAATCTTGTTCCGTGCTATTCCTTGGATCGAGATTTATGCTTTGGGATTTGCGAGACTTCATAGCTGAGAACTGGTCTGGGAAAGGCCAAAAAAAAGCTCAAAAATGGTCGGGGTTGAGAAATGGTCTGGGAAAGGCCCAAAAAGGTTTGAAACGGTCCGAGGTTTATGCTTTGGGATGGTCTGGGAAAAGCCCAAAAAGGCTCAGAAATAGTTTGGGAGAAGCCCAGAAAAATTGCCTGGAGAAATGGTCTGGGAGAAGCGCGAGAAGGCTCATAAATGGCCTGGGAGAGCTCCGAAATGGCTTGGGAGAAGCCCCGAAGAGCTCAGAAATGGTCTGGAGGCGCAGAGAGGGGAACCAAAAAGGCTCCGAAATGGCCTGAGAACTCAAAAGAGGCTCAGAAATGGTTTGGGACAAGCCCAGAAAGGCTGAAACGGGTTGGTTCTGGGAGAAGCACAGTTCGTTTCACAATGGACAAGAAGTGGTACCTACCCGAAACCCGGAACCCCAAAGCCCTGCAGCCCTAAACTGCAAGGAGGGCCTTGCACCCTCAACTACAAGGAGGGCCTTAACCCCTAACCCCTAAACCCTAAACCCCAAACCCTAAACCCTAAACCCCAAACCCTAAACCCCAAACCCTAAACCCTAAACCCTAAACCCTCAAGACAAAATAAAAAGAAATTGTCATTGTACGTGGTATCATTTTGAATTTCCAAGCTATTTGTCTAAGCAGCTGAGAAGCCGAGTTTAAGTCTAAGCCCTCGTGACAAGAATTTCCAAGCTATTTGTCTAAACAGCTGACAAGCCGACTTTAAGGCCAAATACTCGACTTAATCCTCTCGTCCCTCCCCCTCCCCTCCC
The DNA here is from genome assembly GCA_905221605.1 of Symbiodinium natans. Lineage (NCBI taxonomy): Eukaryota > Dinophyceae > Suessiales > Symbiodiniaceae > Symbiodinium > Symbiodinium natans. Next base: position 402,569 of record CAJNDS010002102.1, read on the forward strand.
CACCAATCCCCCCCTCTTATCCCCCTCCCCCGCCCCCCTCGGCCCCCGCCCCCCAAAACGAAAGACATAGTTCCAAACAAACAAAACGTTTCGGTCAAAACTGTCGGTCAAAACTTTTTGGGACCAAAACCCTATACAATTTCTATAAGCCCTAAACCCTAAACCCTAAACCCTAAACCCTGAACCTTAAGCCCCTCGAAAGGGAGAACCCCAAGAATCCTGCGCCAGCCACACAATCGCCCATCGCCGCTCCTTGCTCGTCCGCTGCGCGGCTTCGGGACTTCGAGGTTTGGGGTTTAGGGTTTTAGGGTTTAGGGTTTAGGGTTTAGGGCTACTTCGAGGTTTGGGGGTCGTTTGGCGTCTTTTTTGGGGCTTGGCGCTTTCGGGGGGGTTTGGGGTTTAGGGTTTGGGGTTGAGGGTTTTTAGGGTTTAGGGTCCAAAGTGAAGCTGTACGCATCTCTCCCGACACCCAACCTTCGAGCTTTCAAGGCCTTCTAGTAAGCAGAAGCCCTGCACCTTAGCAAACCCAAGCCCTAGGGTCCTGAGGAAACGGGGATTTAGGGTTTAGGGCTTGGGGTTTGCGGATTGGGGTTTGGGGCATAGGGCCCCCTAAACCCCGAAACCGAAACCCTAAACCCCAAACCCTAAACCCAAAAGCCACCCGCGCACCTCTTGGAAGTAGCGAATGCCCAGCTCCCCCTTGGCGTGGACGTAAACAGGCCTGCCCATGCTGGGAGGTTCAGGGTTTAGGGTTTAGGGTTCAGGGTTTAGGGTTTAGGGTTTAGGGGAGAGGGTTTAGGGTTTAGGGTTTAGGGTTTAGGGTTTAGGGTTTAGGGTTTAGGGTTTAGGGTTTGAAGTTTTGGGGTTTAGAGTTTTAGTATCCAGGATACTCGGGGCTTGTGGATTTAGGATCTACTTGGAGGTTCAGGGTACTTGCAACGCCCAATTTTTGACTGAACCCCCCCTACCCCCTAACATTAAATACTCCCATGATGGTTAGCTTAGAGTATATAAGGGTGTATTTAATATCAGGAGGTAGGGGCGGGCAGGGGTGGGGGGGGCTTTATACTTGGGGGGGAGGGGATTTGACCCTCAAGCCCCTTTGGGTCAGCTCCCGCCGCGTAATTACAACCCTGGCGGCCCCTGAGCCATGCGCTCCGCCTGCCATGCGCCACGCGTGCGAGCTCGTAGGGGCCGTTGACATACTCGGCATCTCGACCTTCAGGGTTCAGGATTCAGGGTTTAGGGTTTAGGGTTTAGGGTTCAGGGTTTAGGGTTTAGGGTTTAGGGTTTAGGGTTTAGGGTTCAGGGTTTAGGGTTTAAGGTTCAAAGTTTCGGGTTTAGGGTCTAGGACTGCGCTGCTGCAGCTCGCAAATCCGACTAGGCTGCTGGATCCCCAAACCCCAGTGCAAACCAAGAAAGAGGGCCTTCACTGCCCTTTTCGAAAGCAATGGCGCGCGGTTCTGGGATGGGCACTATGAACTCTGTGACGTTTCAACCCCTAGCAGCTAAACCCCGGGGCGTAGGGCTTAAGGTTTAGGATTTAGGGTTTAGGGTTTCGGGATTAGGGTTTGGGGCTATAAGGTTTTGCTTTTAGGGTTTAGGGGGTAAACTCTCTGGCCAGAGCCCCAAAAACCCTCTGCTCATGGGCCTGCTGCCCTCCCCACCAGCGTGACCGTGCGGGGAGCCGCCACAGAGATGACCTGCGACTGCGGTTCAGTTCAGGGTTTAGGGTTCAGGGTGACCCATGCTGGAAGGTTGGTTTGGGGTTTGGGTTTGTGGTTAGGAAACCCTAGCTTCATGTGTCCGATCAAATACTACCCCCTAAAATCTCGACCTCCTCCACTCACCACCTTATACTAAATATTCCCCATCTGGGATAACATCGTGGGAACATCTAAAAAGGGTAGATGTGCTACCCGAAACCCCAAACCCGAGCCCTCAAAGCCCTCAACCCGACTCCCGGATCTTAGACACTCCACCAAGCCCTACGTACCCCAAACCTTACACCCCAAGAACTTTAGGAGTTTGAACCTTGACCCTAAACCCTAAACCCTAAACCCTAATCCCTAAACCCTAAACTCCAAAACGAATGAAGAGACGCCTCGGAGTCGGCGACGTGCGCTTGCGAGGCCGCTTCCCAAACCTCTGCAGCACGTACTTGAACGTCCATAGGGCGTGATAAAAAGGTGGTTTGGGGTTTAGGGTTTAGGGTTTAGGGTTTAGGGTTTAGGGTTTAGGGTTTAGGGTTTAGGGTTTAGGGTTTAGAGAGAAGTACCCCGAATAAGGTTTTTACAGTTCTACGTTATATACACTTACCACCACCTAAGCCAGGAGGATCAGATCCTGTGATTCGAGAAAGAGGGTTAGGGGCTGCAGGTAGTCGGGCTTTTGAGACTGAAGGTTTGGGCCTTCAGGTGTGGGTTGTAGGTTGGGATGTTCCCCCTTATACTCACAGTCCTGACTCGAGATTATGATACCCCCCCCCCCATTATAATCCCTATTTAAGGACTGTTAGTTTTAGGGGGAAACTCCCAAGTTGTATTGTTTAACCCTAAACCCTAAACCCTAAACTCCATGTAACAACTAGGAAGCCTCTGGGAGCTTTGAGGGGAAGGCTTAGGGGCGATCTTAGGGGGTCCTGGGGAAGAGGGCTGTAGGTTTAGGGTTTAGGGTTTAGGGTTTAGGGTTTAGGGTTTAGGGTTTAGGGTTTAGGGTTTAGGGTTTAGGGTTTAGGGTTTAGGGTTTAGGGTTCAGGGTTCAGGGTTCAGGGTTCAAGGTTCGGGTTCAGGGCTCAGGGTTTTTTGTTTAGGGTTTCGGGTTTGAGGTTGGTCTTTTTTTGCAAAATTCTGCTGCTGTTGAGGCCCCCGACGTGCCAGATGAGCTCGGGATGTGCCGGGTGCGCGAGGTCCGCGGAGTCGGGGGCGAATGCCACGCAGACCTGATCACAAGCAAACCAAAAAACACTCTAAACCCTAAACCCTGAACCCTAAACCCGAAACCCTAAACCCTGACCTCTAGACCCCAACCCAAAAAGCCACAAGCCCAAAAGATTGGCAACGAAACCACACCCAAAAGCCCGCGGAAGCCCACGAGAAGCGCGAAACCTGGACAACCGAACCCTAGCAAACCCTAGTCGATATACCCTGGACCCTAAACCCTAAACCCTCAGTGCAACCCTAAACCCTAAACCCTAAACCCTGAACCCTGAAGCCTGAACCCTCAATCCTACCCTCAATCCCCCAACCCCCAACCCCAAACCCCTGAACCCACGCTGGGAAAGCAATGCTGAGCCCTGAACCCTGAGCTGCAGCCCCTTGCCAGCGTAAACCCTAAATCCCCCAACCCTAAACCCTAAACCCTAAACCCTAAACCCTAAACCCTAAACCCTAAACCCTAAACCCTAAACCCTAAACCAACCTCTGAAGCTCCTTTCCACCGTAAAGCCCCAAACTGCAGGACCCGAGCTGGGCTCCGAGCATTGGAGTCGCGCACGCCCTCCCGGTCGATCACCCAGCGCCGCAGCGAAGGCCTAGTCTTTGAGGATTCAGGGTTTAGGGCTGAGGTTTGAGGGTTTAGGGTTTGGGGTTTAGGGTTCGGAGTTTGGGGTTTAAGGTTTGGGCTCTAGGGCTTGGGGTCCAGGGGTAGGAAGCTCCCCGATGGGTTGAGCTAACCCTAAACCCGAAACCCGGAATCCCAAACCCTAAGCCCTCAACCCTAAGCCCTAAGCCCTAAGCCCTAAGCCCTGAGCCCTAGGGTATAGGCGGATTTTTGCGCGGAGGCGCCGCTGGCCGCTGGCCGCGGGCCGCGGGCCGCGGGCCGCGGCCGACCCCGCCTCTGCCACGCACTGCGGCCGCGGGCCGCGGGCCGCGGCGGGCCGCGGGCCGCGGGCCGTGGGGGGGGGGGGGGGGCGGGGCCCGCGGTGGGGGCCGTGGTCCGCGGGCCGTGGGCGCGGGCCGCGGGCATGGGGTGGGGGGGGCGGGCTGCGGGCCGCGGGCCGCGGGCCGCGGGCCGTGGGGGAGGGGGGGCGGGCTGCGGGTCGCGGGCCGTGGGCATCGCTGTGGGGGGTCTTTGCTTCCTGCCTGCCTGCCCGCCTGCCTAGAGCATTTGGGGTGGTCTATTTTCACAACAAAGATTGTTCACTATGCAAAGTATGCTTCAAAGCCTATGAATCTTGTTGAAACTCATCGTCTGAGCATTGGTTGCAAATGCGGGGGGCTGCGCCCCCCCCAACCCTAACCCCCCCTCTTCTGGGCGCAACCCCCGCGCTTCTTTTAAGCCGTGCAGAGCGTGCTTCAAAGCGTAAGCATCTCGCTGAAACCCATCATGTGAATTGTGTTCGCAAATGGGGGGGGCTGCGCCCCCCCCAACCCCCGCCTCTTTTGAGCCTTGCAAGCATGCTTCAAAGCCTAAGCATCTTGCTGAAACCAATCATGTGAGCAGTGGTTGCAAATGGGGGGGGCTGCGTGGTTGCAAATGGGGGGGGCTGCGCCCCCCCCAACCCCCGGCTTCTTTTAAGCCGTGCAAAGCGTGATTCCAAGCCTAAGCATCCTGCTGAAACCCATCATGTGAGCAGTGTGTTTGCAAATGCGGGTGGCTGCACCCAAAGCTTACGAACGTTGTTGAATTGCATCGTGTGAGCATTGAGGTTGCAAATGGGGGGGGGCTGCGCCCCCCCCCCAACCCCCCCGCTTTTTTTAACTGTGCAAAGTATGCTTCAAAGCCTATGAATCTTGTTGAAACTCATCGTCTGAGCATTGGTTGCAAATGGGGGGCGGGCAGGGGTCAACCCCCCAACCCCCCCGCTTCTCTTAAGCCGCGCAAAGCGTGCTTCCAGGCCTAAGCAACCTGCTGAAACCCATCATGTGAGCATTGTGTTTGCAAATGGGGGGGGCTGCGCCCCCCCCCAACCCCCCCGAGGAGGACCCCATCCTGGAGCCCTGGCAACTCTTCGAGGAGGACCCCTTCAAGACGGACGATGCTTCTTTACTCCGAAACCTGAATTGCAGCCTGGAATCACAACTTCATACCGGCAAGACGAGAAGCCCGAGCATAAGAAACTGCCTAGTCCGAGTCGGTGTCGGACTCGGACCCATCCGAGGAAGTGGAGATGCTGGTAGAGCTGGACGACGATGAGGACTGAAAGGGTTGGCGGCTGGAAGGTTTGGAGTCTAGGCTGGGCTTAGGAATCAGGCGCAGGCTGCGCTTGCCCGCGTCAAGTGGAGATCGTTTCACGCTAGAAAATGTGGCTCTGCCATAAGTATATCGGAACCAGACATGACAAGCAGCCCGCCTTTAAGTCCCGACGATGGACCAACTGACGCACCCTGCACAAGACCTCCTGGCGACAGCGACGTGGCATGAGAGCGACGAGGTCGCTCTTCGTCTTCTGCGCGCAGATGCTTTGTCGGCGGGCCGTATTGCGGGCTTCTCCGCCAACGCAGGCAAAGACATAGAGAAACAACCCTCACGTGTCACCTGGAGGGTTTACAGTTTAGAGTTTCGGATGTAGGGTTGAGGGTGAAGCTTTATCGCCTGAACCTCCTAAGCCCTATGCGCCTACAGCCTAGAGTAGAGGAAGCAAAAAGAAAAAGAACCGGGCACCCGGCCGGGCAGGGGGGGCGGGTTGCGGGGAGACCCCACACACAGCGTACGCGACACAAGCAAGAGGCACCAACAACGAACCGGGTCCGGCCAGGAGAGGTGGGTGGGTTGTGGGGAGGCCCCACACCGGGTTGTTTTTCTTGTTGTCGTTTGTTTGTTTCTGTCTAGGCTTCATTATTTCGTTCTTTCTTTCTCGCTTGCTTTGTTTAACTCTTTCTTTCTTTCTTGCGTTATTTCTTTCGTTCTTTACCACGGGGCGGGCCGTGGGGGCCGTGGGGGCCGGGCCGTGGGGCCGGGCCGCGGGGCCTGACCGCGGGGCGCGGGGGTCGGGCCGGTGCGGGCCGCGGGGGCCGGGCCGCGGGGCCGGGCCGCAGGGGTCGCGGGCCGCAGGAGGCGCCGGGCCGCGCGTGAATCCGCCCATTATGGAGCCCTAAACCCTAAGCCCTAAACCCTAAACCCTAAACCCTAAACCCTATGTCATGGATGTTGCGGCTCACAGCCGGGCCCCCGGCCAATAGCGGATGGCCGTGGCGGAGCCCTGCTGGCCTGAGCACGTTGGGTTTAGGGTTTAGGGTTTAGGGTTTAGGGTTTAGGGTTTAGAGTTTAGACTTTAGAGTTCAGAGTTTAGAGTTTAGGGTTTAGGGTTCTAAGGTTCAGGGAATCCTCTAACCACGCTCTACACCCTGTTTGGGGTTTAGGGTTTGCTGTTCCAGCAAACCCCGTGCTCTAAAACCTAAACCCTTCAACTCCCAAACCCTAAACCCTAAACCCCAAACCCCAAACCCTAAACCCCAAACCCAAGGCACATCAGCTTCCTCTGTTAAAGTTCGCACGAAGTGGCGGTAGACAGGTCGGCCGTGAACATGCCCGCGGTGCAGATACCTGGGACGTCCAAGGTATTCTTGAGGGCTTTCAGGGTTTAGGGTTTAGGGTTCAGGGTGTAGGGTTTAGGGTTTAGGGTTTAGGGTTTAGGGTTTGAGATTCTCGGAAGCCACCCAAAATGTCTATAAACCCTACACCCTCAACGCCCAACATCTCCACAACACACCAAAGCTCGCAAAGCCAAAAAGTTCACGGGTAGGGTTTAGAGGGTACGGTTAATCATTATGAAGGGGGCCTTAAAGTAATGTCCATATTGCCCCCTTAATAGTATTTCCTCGCGGCACTCCAAGAAAGATACAAAGCCGCGATATTATAAGTGTATTCTATTCTTTTTCACTCACAATATAAATATTTTTTAGCTTACGATTATTCATCAGCCTCTTTAATTGACTTTACAGGTGGTCCTTGAGAGCAAAGCAATAATCCAAATATGCGGTAATATCAGTAGTAAGAAGTGAGTTTTGGGTTTCGGGTTTAGGGCCTAGGGTTTAGGGTTTAGGGTTTAGGGTTTAGGGTTTAGGGTTTAGGGTTTAGGGTTACCCTCCGACCCCTTGGACTCTTCAAGAAAGGGCACTCCCCACAGATGTCAGCGTTCTCACGCCCACCGGCCCGGCCGAAGATGTGCAGCCTCGGGAATGAGTAGGGAGAGTTGAGGGTTTAGGATTTAGGCTTTAGGTTTAGGGTTTAGGGTGAGTATGCTTTTGGGTTTCGGGCGCAGTGTTTCAGTGCTTCAAGGGTTTGGGGTCTCGAGTTCGGGGGCCCCTGGCCCAAGTGACCTCTGCGGCAGACTGCAAAACCTGAGGAGTTGGAGCGCCCACTTCTTCCATGATCGAGGTTGCGGTCCGACGCCGACGACGCCTCGCACCAAACGTCCTGAAACCCTAGACCTAGCAGGCGTTGCGCTCTTCAACCCTATTCCTTAAATCCCTAAATCCCTACATTCCTATACCCCTAAACCCCTAAATCCCTGAATCCCAAAATTCCTAAACCCTAAACCCTCAACCCTAAACCTTCCAACCCCCGGGCGCGCGGCACGGGGGGAGAGCACAAAGTTGCAGAGTCGACCTCCATCCTGCGGATGTCGGGCGCAGCAAACTTTCTGGCTGGGTTTAGGGTTTAGGGTTTAGGGTTTAGGGTTTAGGGTTTAGGGTTTAGGGTTTAGGGTTTAGGGTTTAGGGTTTAGGGTTTAGGGTTTAGGGTTTAGGGTTTAGGGTTTAGGGTTTAGGGTTTAGGGGTTTAGGGTTTAGGGTTGGGGCAATGAGGCATCCGATACTAATCCCTTAAAGGTGTATATAAAAGGCCCGACTTCCCTCCTTCACTACGAAGCACCCAGGCGCTGTAGGTGGCTTAGGGTTTTAGGGCTTAAGGCAGCTTCAGATGGTTTAGGGCCTGAGTTGGTTTAGGGTTTAGGGTTTAGGGTTTAGGGTTTAGGGTTTAGGGTTTAGGGTTTAGGGTTTAGGGTTTAGGGTTTAGGGTTTAGGGTTTAGGGTTTAGGGTTTAGGGTTTAGGGCTGTGGGTTGAGGGTCTACTTCGGACCCTGAAGAAGGGCCGTGAAAGCCCCAGACGTCTCGAGAGAAATGAGGGTTCCTTGTGAAGATAATAGTACTAAGGTTTAAGGGGGTTGGTGATCAAAAGACAGGACTTCTAGGATTTTTGGGTGAGCATCAACTCCTTTTCATGGGTGCTTGGGCGAGAGAAGAGCGCACAATAAGACTGGACACTGACCATGCTACCCACTTTCTCGCCGGAATAATACCATTCAAAAAAAAATAACATGTGAGCTTTACCCTGAAAGTCCCGACAGAACTCGGGCGCAGGGTCTGGGGTTCCGGGCTAGGGCTTTTCAGAGATTGTGGGCTTTGGGGTTTCGCACTCTGGGTTCAAACAGTCTACGGGGAGCTAGATCGGTTTGGGGGTACCGGGAAAAGCTCCAACATAAACCCCAGACATTCTAATCGGTCTAGGGCTTAGGACTTAAGGCTTAGGGTTTAGGGTTTAAGGGTTTAAGGGTTTAAGGTTTAGGGTTTTCAAACAGCGAAGGGGCAACCCCACCGAGCCTGGACATTTGTCGTCTCTCAACACCGCCCAACTGGTGATCGCAGCATTGAGCCCAATGCCGGTGGTGCACGCACGGTCTAGGTTTTAGCTTTCGGGTTTAGGGTTTAGGGTTTAGGGCTTAGGGTTTAGGGTTTAGGGTTCAGCGTTTAGCGTTTAGGGTTTAGGGTTTAGGGTTTAGGGTTTAGGGTTTAGGGTTTAGAGTTTGTTAGCTTTAGGGCTCAGGGCTTTTGGTGTGGATTGAGAAGATCTTCTGCGCTTGGGTTGAAAACGGGGTCAAGGAGCCTTTTGAACTCTCCCCCCTGGTTGCGACAAGTCATCACACTGGAAGCTTCTAGGAAGGCAAAAGTATCTAAAGGTTTAGGGTTCAGGGCTCAGGGTTTAGATTTAGATTGATGAAACACATGTTCTGGACACAGCTGGCGAGATTAAACTTGCTGAGACGAACATGGTTTTTTGATCATCGCAGCGACTGTGTTCCAACGATACTGCCACCATTGCCCAGGAGGTGATGTTGTTGCCTAGGATGGCTTGAATGTGTCTTTCCCTCACCCTCAACCCCAAACCCTGAAACCTGAACCCTGAAAACCTAATCCCTAAACCCTAAACCCTAAACCCTAAACCCCTGAGAGAGCAGTTCCATTCCGTTTTCCGCCCGCGGCGTGCGGACAAGCGTGCGCCCGACTTTGCCCCCCAAAAGTTCATATAAAGGGTTTAGGGTTTAGGGTTCAGGGTTTAGGGTTTAGGGTTTAGGGTTTCGGGTTTCGGGTTTCGGGTTTAGGGTTTAGGGTTTTGGGTTTTGGGTTTAGGGTTTAGGGTTTAGGGTTTAGGGTTTAGGGTTTAGGGTTTAGGGTTTAGGGTTTAGGGTTTAGGGTTTAGGGTTTAGGGATACTACCCCCGCCGTGGTTCCCCCCATGATTAAGGTTATTTAGGGATAATTAAGCCTAATTCAGGCTATTAAGGGGGGAACCTAGGGGGGTAGTATAGAGGGGGGGTTGAAAAGTTCAAACTGCTCGGGCAGGTCCAAGCAGTGGAAAACAAGATGGGTTTGGGGTTTGGGGAGCTTAGGGAGTTTAGGGTTTAGGGTTTGGGGTTAGGGTTTAGGGTTTGGGGTTTGGGGTTTAGGGTTTGGGGTTTACGGAGCTTGCGGAGTTCAGGGAGTTTGGGGAATGTAGGGAGCTTGGGCAGCTTAGGGAGTTTACGGTTTAGGGTTCAGGGTTTGGGGTTTAGGGAGTTTGGGGAGTTTAGGGAGTTTAGGGAGCTTAGGGAGTTTAAGGGGAGTTTTGGGCTCTTCAAAATGTTAAGGGCTTTGGGTTTCGGAAGTCCACCTTAAAAGCGCTTTTGTGGCCGCAATCCAGCATCGGAGCTTCCGCGTCTTTGCGCCGAGCAAAACACCCTAAGCCCTAAAACCCTTAAAACCCTTAAAACCCCTAAAGCTCTAAAACCCTTAAACCCTTCAACCCTAAACCCTAAATTAAGACCCTCAAACCCTTAAACCCTTTAAACCCTAAACCCTAAATTAGGACCCTTGAGCCCTAAATTCTCAATCTCTCAAGCTCCAGAGGACGTGGACTTTTTCGGTTCTCCGGAGTCCTCCCAACGATTCAAATACCGTTGCTCCAACAGCCACGCATTGTACGGCGCAGACGCGAAGTTTGTCCGGATGGAGAAATACTGCTCCTTGTACAGGATGGGGTCCTGAGGCTACAAGTGGTGCTGAGCCCAACTTCTGACAGAGTCTAACACCTAGAACGAACCCTAAACACTAAACCCTAAACCCTTAACCCTAAACCCTAAACACAACTCAGCTCCTGAAAGTCCTCGCCAGTGCCCAGAATGAGGTCTGCGACGATGTCCGGGCATGGCAACTGGAAGGTTTTGAAACTGAGAAGGCTCCTGGATTTCGGGTTTAGGGTTGTTTAGGGTTTAGGGTTTAGGGTTTAGGGTTTAGGGTTTAGGGTTTAGGGTTTAGGGTTTAGGGTTTAGGGTTTGGGGCTTGGGGCTTGGGGCTTGGGGCTTGGGGCTCCTGAAGGCATCCTCATGGGCATTCACCATGGAAGCTCGAAGCTCTTCCGGAACGTCACCTGGCACAGTGGGGGGGTTTAGGGTTTAGGGTTTAGGGTTTAGGATTCAGGGTTTAGGGTTTAGGGTTTAGGGTTTGGGGTTTGGGGTTTGGGGTTTAGGGTAAGCCCGCCTTGCACAACGGACTTCCACAGTTGGGGTAGATCATCAGGTAGATCCTTGTCAGCTGGCATTGGGGTCAGCCTCTCTGTGGCCCAGCTGAAGTACATCTTCTTGTGCTGATGAAAGTTCACATAGCCGCCGAACGGACCGTCGAGGATGGTGGCGGACGCCGTATCCTAAGGCAGGTTTGGGGGCCCTATAAATTCTAGCCTTTATGAAGATTATGCTAAGGGCTAGGGGGTACCAAAAGGGTCAAAAAAAACTATTTTCAAGTTGACCCCTGTGTCTGCTAAGGCCGGGATCTCAGATGTTTCGATGCCGAACTTCAGCCTCCAGTCCGGTTTCGGGCTGCCGTCCACTCCAAGAGCCTTACTGTGGCTAGTAGGGACTGAGGGAATGGGGTACCCTATATCTATCCCTTAAAGGGTATATATAGGGGGGATATAGGGATTCCCTACTAACTACTCACCAACAGTAAGGAGCCTGGTCAACGGCAGCCTTTCCTTCCGAAAGGCAGTTCACCACGAACTGGGCATGGAGAGTGCCCTTGCTCGTCGCAATCTGATACATGCCTTCCCGCTTTTGGACTTCTGACACCCAGGTGTTCAGGAGCGTATCAATCTGCCGCGAGTGCAGCGCATCCTGCAACAAGTCCTTCAGCAGCGGGCTTCGCAGGGCATGCTCCTCCGTCTCAAAGGCAGCGGCAAAGGCACTGCTGTTCCAGGCAGCAGGCACCGGCACTCTTCGAAAGATCCGCGTCGGGCGTTCGCCCAGATAATGCAGGTGAGGACTCTTGGCCAGGATGTCCTCATACGCGCCCTGCAGATTCTCAAAGTATGCCTCCAGCTCATGGGGTGGCACCGAAGAAGCGCGCGGAACCAAATAAGTGAACTTCGTCGACTTCATCTTGTCCCACGCGATCTGCGAGCCCAGCAGCTTCTCAAGAACATATCCGAAGCTCAGAGCAGATTCCATCCTGCGTCGGCCCGTTTCTAGCGTCTTGTCGTCGCTGTACTCGAAGCCCAGGTGTATCTTGCCCTCATGAAAGGGCTTACGAAGATGAGGGAACCCCTAGTAGAGACCCCCAAATAATGGAACTCCCTGATAATAAGGACCCCAAGAAGGTAACTTCCCGAACTTGGGAGACCTCCATTTAGGGAACTGAGGGTTCAGGGATTGTAGACCCTAAACCCTAAAACCTAAACCCTAAACCCTAAACCCTAAACCCTAAACCCTAAACCCTAAACCCTAAACCCTAAACCTAAACCCTAAACCCTAAACCCTAAACCTCCCGAACTTCGGAAGCCTCATGGTTTTTGCTCCGGGCCATGATCTCCGTGGCATTGTCGATCAGCGTGACGTGAAAGCCGTGGCTCTCGAAGAGGAGCGCCATCGTCAGGCCCTGGAGCCCTGCGCCCAGAATGGCCACGTGCCTGGGGGCTGTTTAGGGTTTAGGGTTTAGGGTTTAGGGTTTAGGGTTTAGGGTTTAGGGTTTAGGGTTTAGGGTTTAGGGCTTAGGGTTAAAGTTGCCACGAGAAATATAGAGCGCACACATCACCTTTTGATGGTGTGTATGTATATAGTATATGTATATCTATACGTATATGTATATGTCCATGTACATGTGCATGTACGTGTAAATGTATACGCATAATCTACTTATTCCTTCATCCCTTCTGCCTTTGTCATGGCTAATTCTAAGTTCCGGTAGCCTAAACCCGAAACCCTAAACCCCAAACCCTGTTCAGCTCCTTAAGAAGCACTCAGATGCCTCTTCCTGATCTTCTGCTCAAGCTTCTGAAACGCGGTCTCTGGCTCTTTCAACGCCTCTCTCGGGCTTTTAAGGGTTTAGGAAATTTTGGGGTTTGGGGGTTCACTTAGGGGTTCAGGGTTTCGGGGTTGAGGGGGTTGAGGGGTTTAGGGGTTTAGGGTTTAAGGGTTTAGGGTGAAGGGTTCAAGGGTTGAAAGGGCTTGAGGTTTAGGGTTCAGGGTTTGAGGGTTTTGGTACGTTGGGTTTTGGGTCCTGGGCTTCGAGCCGCTGAATAAGGTGCAACTCTACATATGTACATATATATATATATACATATTTATGTATATATGTATATATACATGTATGTATATATACATATACATATACATATACATATACATATACATATACATATACATATACATATACATATACATATACATATACATATACATATACATATACATATACATATACATACATACATACATACATACATACATACATACATACATACATACATACATACATATATATGTATACATATATATATATATATTGCTTTCTTTTTTGTTGCTTATTAGCTGCTTATGCTTTTAGATTTATACGTTTTGTTCGGGGAATTGTACATGCTATATACCCAACAGATATACCTTTCGGGGCCTCCTATGTTCTCCCAGCCTCCGCGAACACGCACACGGGCTTGCGGATCCGTTCGTGAAGGATCAGCTGCACGATCTCCTCAGGGAGCCAGGCTAAGAGATCATGTTTAGGGTGTAGGGTTTAGGGTTCAGGGTTTAGGGTTTAGGTTTTAGGGTTTAGGGTTTAGGGTTGAGGGTGCAGGGTTCATGGTACTTATTAACGTATTAACCAATTATATCTCTGTACTGATAGCCCACTTATAAGCCCTGAAGTGATATGGTTATAAGTACAGTCATAAATCTCCTCGGGGAGCCAGGGTCGTGCTTTCAGCGCAAAGGTCTCCAGCAAGTCCAGGGTCGATCGAACGCGGAGATCCTCCTTAGCATCTCTCCACTTGTGGTGTGTCCCATGGGTCGAGCTGGCAACGTACATGGTCTTGTAGTAAGGCACGTCGGCCTGAATCAGCTCTCCAGCGACGGCTTGGTGCATGATGGACGCTGTGTCTGCCATGAAATCCCTGTAGTAATGACCTGCGCTGGCTTTGAAGACCCTCGATAAAACAGATCCCAGGAAAGGGGTTTTAGGGTTTAAGGGTTAAGGGTTAAGAGTTTAGGGTTTAGGGTTGAGGGTTTAGGGTTTAGGGTTGAAAGCATCTCCAAGGGCCAAGCGACTAGGCATGAATACGTTGTCGCCTGCGACGGAGCGCTTGATCAACCCGCGGACACTCACCGCATCGCACGAGTTCTCCATGACTTGCTCGAGTCGATCTTGTCGGGACCCTTGAACTGAATCCGCAAAAATTTGGCCTGGCAAACGCTCGCCATTCTCAGAGAACTCGAGGATGTACGGATAGCAGTTGACAGCCGCAGGATGCTCCGCGAAGCATTGCAGCAGTTTCTCCAAGTAGTTCGGAGGAAGCCAGTCGTCATCTGCGAGCAAGGACACGAACTCGCCTCTGGCCCGGCGCAGTAGGAAATTCACGTTCTGGCTGTAGCCCAGGTGCTGTTCCTGCTCGAAGATGTCAAGAGCAATCGTCCCAGGGGGCTGCAGACTTCGAACCATTCCGGCGGCCTCGCTGTTGGCACCCTCGACGGACACCAAGATCTCCAGGTCCTGGATGGCAGTTTGTGTGCAGGGCTTAGGGTTTAGGGTTTGGGGTTCAGCCCCCTAAATCCAAACCTGTTGCTTGGCTGAGCGCTTCGGGCGGTGAAGGGAGGAGGCACGGGCACATTGTCTAGGTTTCAGGACCCTGAACTTGACGCTCTGAGCACGTCCTTGACGCTCTGATCAAAGATGGACCGCATGGCTCGCACGACCGTGCTCGGATTCTGCACGGGCAGCAAGACCGAGATCTTGGGCAGCGGCGCTTTCCGACACTCCCCATGACCTCCCTGTGTAGCCGTGATGTTTGCAGGGTTCAGGTTGGTGACCTCGGTCTTCTGCACTCTCAGCTGCATGGCGCAGGCATCATCGGCAGACCTGGCTTGCAGCACACTCATCACCAGCACGAGCCGCCACATGATGACCATGGCTGGCCACCAGCCTATGAGCTTTGAATCGGATTGATTCAGGTGGTTAGGGGGGGGGGGGGGTTGGGGTTGAAGGTTGTGGAAGAAAGTTCGGGTGCGCCGGGCGCGCTCCAGGATGAACCTAGCGTTTGCATGTAAGACTTCTGAGAATTCAGGGCCGTCCCTTGCGTGCATACAGAAGCTACAAGCATATGGGCCTAACACGGACTACAACCTACCATTGTTTGTGTTAGACAAGACTTGCAAGCAAACAGGGCTGGAGAACGCCCACAGCTGACTAGATAAACGCGCAGCGCTGCAGCACAAATAGCAGCAGCGAAAACACAAGCGCAAGCATACATGTGCAAGGGCAAGTAGGCCAGTATGCAAGTTTTCAAATGTTAAAGTGCGCAAGTGCACGAGTACAGATCATCAGCTGTACCCTGTGGACGGTTGAACAGCAACGCACCCACAGCGAAATTGCGCTGACCTTCTTTCCTGTTTCGGCGACACGGGTTTTCTACTCACGGGTTTTCTACACTTCTCCTAGCGTCCTACGTCATCTCAAAATCAGGGACTTGCCGCCACCTTGTAGGGGGGCACGTTCCCTGTGGACGAGGCTTTGTTCATCACCAACCGCCCCCCCCCGGAAAGGAAGTGCGACCCGGCCCAGGCTCAGCTGCGCTGTTGATGACTTCAGCGCTGCCCCTTAAAATCGCAACTTGCTGCCGCCAAGGGCCCAGAGGCCCACAGGTTAGGGCCCAGGAAAGTCTGGAAGCCAGCTTGCGGGATGCAAGGCTTTTGGGCAGAAAGTGTTTAGGGCTTAGGGTTTAGGGTTTAGGGTTTAGGGTTTAGGGTTTAGGGTTTAGGGTTTAGGGTTTAGGGTTTAGGGTTTAGGGTTTAGGGTTTAGGGAAAGGACTGCACAGCCTTGCACAGCCCCCTTAAGTTCAGCAACGGTCGAACGGCGAAAGGTGATGCAGGGCTTGAATCAGTAAAAACAGGCCATGCCGACACCTCCTCTCACCTCCGACTCCGGCGTCGTCTTAGTGAGCCCTGGGGGGGTAAAGCGGGACACGTCCCAATAGTGATCCATGCCAAAAAAACATGCGATCCGCATCGGGAAAACAGGAGGGTCCACTCCCGCACTTCTAGAATGTCACACCAGAACTCGGACTGCTGATGCCTGCAGGTGTGAAGAGCAAGCTGCATCTACATAGCGGAGAAAACCGTGTACCGACCTGAGCTGACAGACCCTAAACCCTAAACCCTAAACCCTAAACCCTAAAGACCGATCGAGACACTGCAGGCGTGCAGGTGCAGTCCGAATGCAGGAGGGCCCGTGCCCGAAATGCGAGAAGTATTCACCCGTATCATCTGGGCTCTTGTCTGCGCGGTCTGGAATTCAAGCGGTCTCACTTCCTAATGGTCCGTCTTGGCTCTTATTATCGAAATGGTTCCCAGGGCAAAAGACGCATGAATTTGTTCATGTTCGTACGTGTGCTCACTCTTTTCTCTCGTTCTCACACTATTATCAGAGCAGTCAGTGAATGAATGCATCTGATAAGTGAACGTGTGAACGCATGAAATTCATGAACGAAACGAACATATCGACCTTTTCCTATAGAGAGATCCCTTCACGGGTTGTAGTCCCTTCGCATCCGTATGGCCTCGAACTATGCCTGCAGCAACAGCCCAGGAATTGTTCCAAAACTTACCCTGGTACAGTTCCGGGTACAGAGGGGGCATCTTACACCTGCTACCTCTTGGAGGGCTGCGGTGATGAAATTTTGGAGTGACTAGGGGCCATGGGCCTCAGAGCAGTCAATGTACGACCAAGGCTTTGGTCAAGTCGTACTTGGCAGCCATCCCCCAAAACGCTACTGTGTCGTTTGGCTCCACATGCACGGGGCAGTGGTCGTAGCCAAAACAGAAGCGATCTCGCTCGAGATTGCCTGAAGAGGAGCAGCCACAGGTCTCTGGACAAAACCAGGCCAGAGGCCGAAAAAGAGCTGGATTTCCCCTGCACCACTCGATGTTGAACACATCGACCGGATTAGCCCGCAGAGCCCGGCAGCCTACCACTTTCGCCAAAGCGACCCAGTCGGTGAAAAGTTGCAGACCCGGATTGCGGCCGCTTTGGCCAGTGTAGTCGTAGCGCCCGTAGTAGGAAGCCACCTCCAAGTACCGATCCTGATCCAGAGGGCTTAGGGTTTAGGGTTTAGGGTTTGGGGTTTAGGGTTTAGGGTTTAGGGTTTAGGGTTTAGGGTTTAGGGTTTAGGGTTTAGGGTTTAGGGTTTGAGATGATGGGGGTAGACATGATCTGCTTGGCATATCAGGGTGAAGCATTCGCTACAGATGCAACACTTTCTTAAGCAGGGTCCCAGTCTCCCAGAACTCCACCCAACCGGGCCCCGGTGCTGCGTCCCGGCAGGCAACCGGAGAGGTCGGCGGCATGTAATACTGGGGGTGGCCGGGATTGAGGCTGAAGCCGTAGGCCTCCTGGGTGCAGACGTGGAAGCAGCCCCACCGCTTCACGCGCAGCAGGGGCGATCCCAGTGGATCCGTGCAGCCACATACTCTAGGGCACGCTACACGTAGCAGAGTCCCGGCGGTTTCCACACTGTCACAGAACTCCTGCATGTCCTGACAGGTCGTCACGTTCTGCCGTCCCAACTGGAATGCTGCCATCTGCAGCAAAGACGGCAAAAGTATGGTTTGCTGTTCCTGGTAGCGGTCGTAATCATCTGCCGAATAACAATTGGATGACTCCCTTGCCCAGTCTTCCAGAAGGCCCATTGTCTGCTCGGAGAACGTCGTCAGATCCTTTCAGGCGCGCGCACGGTGAATCAAGACAGCCGGTCTTTTGCTTGTTGGTGCTCTTTGGCTGCGGACCTATTGGAGCAAACGAAGGCCAACCGGAACCATGATTCTGGCAAGTTCTGGTTGCAAAACCTCGTAATCAAACGAATCCCACAAGAACCCCGCATAAAAGTGCAGGGTGGATGGCAAGGGTGTTGCGAAACATCCCAAAACATGCATCACCATCACCCCAAGACACGCTTGACTTCCATAACTTAATCAGCCAATCCTACTAAGCCCATTCAAGACTCAAGACCCTCTTTCTGTAGGCTACCCAATGCCTGCTTAATCAGAAGCTACGGCAGCATGGTTTTGCGTTTAGTAGGTCACTGCGGACACCCCAAGGACCCGTCCTCGTTTAACCACACGAGGCGCGTCCTGGCAGGATCCGACGCGTTCCGGAACGCCAAGTCCATGGCTGCAACCTCGCTGATGGTTCGGTTGGCCTCATCCTCCATTCTTCGAGTAACGAACCTCAGCTTTCTTAACCCTAAACCCTAAACCCTAAACCCTACACCCGAAACCCTAAACCCTAAACCCTTGGTAGCGATCTTTAGCTGCTTTTGAACCCTGAAGGCCTGAAGCTGCAGCTATCTCATAAGAGACGTGAACCGAGCAGTACAGAAGACAAGGTCCGCAACAAAAGCATACATGCAATCTGTATGTATGTGAACATGAATATATATATATATATATATGTATACACACATGCACATACACATGCACATGCACATACACATACACATACACATGCACATGCATATACATATACATATACGTATACATATACATATACATATACATATACATATACACATACACATACACATATGCATATACACATACATACACATAGACATACACACATACAGACACATATACATATACATGTACGGATACATATGCATATACATATGCATATACATATATACATATATATATACATAAACAGATACATAAGCATATACATATACATATACATATACATATACATATACATATACATATACATATACATATACATATACATATACATATACATATACATATACATATACATATACATATACGTTACGTATACATATACATATACACATACATATACATATACATATACATATACATATACATATACACATACACATACACATACATGTACATATACATATATAGATGTGTGTATATAAATATACATAGTATGAACACAAATGAACATGTATGAACCATGGCTTCTGTTTATGCCAAACACCATGTACCACACGTCCTCTTTCATCTGAAGAAGGAATTACACTCACCAAATCCCATGGCATACAACAGGTGCATCATGAAAAGTCATCATATAGTATAACAGAATGATAGCACATAGCATATAGCACCCTACCTTGAATACCAACGAGAACAAAAAGGAACAGAACATCATAGAACACCTATGAACACCTCTGTAGTAAAACCCCAAACCCTAAACCCTACACCCTGAACCCTAAACCCTAAACCCCACACCCTAAAAAACCCTAAAACCCTAAAAACCCTACCTCTGTAGACAAAAAAGCAAGCCTGGAGACCCCAGGGAAACGCCGTCGTTGATGGAGGTGACGAAGTCCAAGTCGCCGAAGCAGAGCTCCCGCTTGGCAAGCAGCATCTGCCCGCGCAAGGCCGTGGGATCTCTCTTTGTAAATAATTAAACATTATGTAGATAATAAGAATATAAGTAGAATTTATATATATATATATGTATGTATGTATGTATATATACTTATATCTTTCGGGATGTTGAACGTTAAAGAAACTCTAAATGGGGTTTTTTTAGACGTTTCAAAAAAAAAATCCTATATTAGGGGTCTTTTTATAACGTTCAGAAACCCGAACTGCTTCTGGTAGAGATGTTTCGTCCAGAAAGAAACAGATGGAGTTGTGAGGGGTGGGCAGTATCAGGTTCCTGCAGTCGCACAGCTACCAGACGTGCCACCGAAGTGACCTGGGAAGGACGCCTTACCTGACCCCATGATGAAGGACTGGGTTGCCGCCGAAGAATTCTAACCTTTATCAGCGATGACAGCCCCTGAAGTCAATGATGATTTGCGTTACGTCCCGTCCCCGTCGCCAGGAGACAGCCTACAGAGAACCGATGCTTGCGACCTGACCCGGCCTGCTGAGACAGGGGCCGCAGGAGGAGCGCATAGGGCAGCAGCAAGGATGCACCCAGGAAGGATGCGAGCACCAGGTTCTCGGCGCGGTGGCAGCGGCGTGCGCGCTTCACCTGCACGGGAGGAAGCTCCTGGATCTGCTGCTGCAGCCGGGTCGGCAGCAGCCCGGAGAAGATGAACTCGTCCACGTGCAACACGGCCTCGAGTGCCACGGAGTTCAACATGAGTTCCGTGATGGACGTCGTGCCGGCCAGCCAGAGGCTGCCTGCCACCAGCAGCGAACTACCGATGGCAGCACGGCCCAAGCACACGAAGCCCATGGCTGCGGCACGGCCAGAAAGAGCTGGCCGTTCCGAAGAGCCCAAGCTTAGGAAGACGCCCTGCAGAACCAACCAGATGCTGCGGAACTCGCGGTAGATGCACAAGTTCCAGAGCAAGATGCAGAGCACCGCCAGCAAAACCCCAGGCTCGAAGGTAGAGCTCTCGAACTGCAGCGTGCTCAGGCCAAGGAAGCCTTACTTGTCCAGTATGTCTGGGTTAAAAGTATCATCCGTTTACTCAAAAAAGGTATATAGGGACGGTTAGATTGCACCCCTAGACCCTGGCGGCGAAAGGTTGCCTACTTTTCCCTAGGAGCCCAGCTACCTGGCTGGTAACTTACTGTATAGTTCGAAGAGAAAAAATATAAATTCAGATTTCATCATGGCTCCTCTCAGGAGCAGGTCTCCAAAGAAAAACATGAAGCATGGTACTCCAGACCCAGACTAAGAATCCGAAACCCTAAGCCCTAAGCCGTAAACCCTAAGCCCTAAGCCCTAAGCCCTAAACCCTAAACCCCAAACCTTAAACCCAGACTAAGAAGCTGTTAATCTCGCCCACCAGGGTGGCCTGGCCCGTGGAGAAAATCAGGGAGTCGTCCTCATGGCAGACCCGAGAGGCCAAACCTTCATTGCTGAGTTTGTTTAATTAGGGTTTAGTGAGGGTTTAGGCTTTACGGTTTAGGGTTTGAGGTCTAGGGATTAAAGAGTTCATAAGCCCCGAAAAAGTGGGATACACTTATCCCAAAAAGCATAACGGTGAGTGCAAACTCTCAGCAAAAGGCATAACTTGTGTACCCATTCAGCTACTAAGAAGCTCCTCTGCGCTAGGTCGACGTTCTTCGCATCGTGCGCAGAGCTCCGCCGCCAGATCCGAGCCCCTTCGACATGCTCCCCGAAGTCGTTGCCTTAGTTGCTGTTTAGGGTTTACGGTATAGGGTTTAGGGTTTAGGGTTTAGGGTTTACGGTTTAGGGTTTAGGGTGTAGGGGTTAGGGGTTAGGGGTTAGGGGTTTAGGGTTTAGGGTTTTGGGTTTTGGGTTTAGGGTTTTGGGTTTTGGGTTTTGGGTTTAGGGTCAATAACCCCCCCAAAAAGTGTACGCTTTCAGTTCTATAGGGAATGAGAGTATCCCAAAGTTTAAAGTGTACTCCCGTTGGCTACTAAGTTGCCTAAGAAGGAAGACGACAAGAGGATGCTGGTGAAGAGGATCTGCATCGTGGCATTCATAAGCAGAAGGAAGATCGAGAAGATGCTGTCGGAGATGTGCGACTGCCACGTCAAGACCAGTGGTACACTCCAGGCGCTCTTCCGATCGAAGCAGACCATTTTGACCTCGCAGGACCTTTCCCTAAACCCTAAACCCTAAACCCGCTAACCCCTAAATCCTAAACCCTAAATCCTAAACCCTAAACCCTAAACCCTAAACCCGAAACCCTAAACCCTTAACCCTAAACCCTAAACCCGCCTGTTGCGCGGCCACCGGCACAGCGTCCACCTTCACAGCCTCCCGCCCGAAGAACTGCATTGTGGCGCTGGTCGAGGCTGTGATGTCAATGGCATCCTCTGCATTCGGATCCTTCTTGACCTTCGTGCTCGGAGGGCAGGCATCATGTTCCTAGTTCATTGTTGGCATAATATTCAACTTTTGAAAACATTGTAAATAGCTACCGAACTATGACAAAGGTTCGGTGTGTGCGCTGTTTTCGGTGGGGTCCGGGAGGTCCACTGACTGCAGCTCGACGACTTCGACGTCGACGACGCCGCTGCTCGAAAGTACCATCGAGTTCAACCGTGCGTCCAACCTCTGGATCTCCCGAGCAAGCTCCTCCCGCAACCTAGACAATGCACCATCCACGTAGTCCTTACTTCCCCAATTAGCCACGAAGATCAAAAGTTTAACTATCACATTACTGCTAAGTTACAAGAACCCAAAAAGAAAAAAATTGGGTCTTGGAGAACTAAGAGTCTGTGTCGGCGAGCACCTTCGACATGTTGCGACTTCTTGATGGCTTCCACGAGTCCGCTCAACTAATGTGCAACTGGAAATGGCTGCACATTAAGATTACAAGCCAAGCAGCCCTAAAACCTAAGCTCTCACGAGACATGTTCTCATGGCGTGAGCAACCTGCGACTGCTTTGGTCATGCGGTATCTTCCCATGCGCGCACTAAATCTGTAAGCCCTGAAGCCCGAATGGAGAAATCGGAGCAGGCGACGAGGAAGAAGAGGAGGAGTGCCGGTTGATCACATCCTTTTGCCGACCGGGGGGCCCGCGGAGCGCCTTGCCGTCATTCCCGCCAGCACCCCCCTTTTCGTGGCTAGGTCCAGGACGAGGGGTCGATCCGCCTTGACCACCTGCTGCCTGTGCCTCCAACGCAGGCACCGTCAGAGCCCCCTCTGTCCCAGCCTTCCTACAACCCTGGTGCTGCGCAACACAGTGGCGGGAACAGAGCACGCTCCCGCACACCATGCCATACGTCTGCCAAGTCCCGGGCAATTCGCCCTGGTAACCGCCGCCCTACATGGGCCCCGTCGTCAGGTGCAGGTTCTGGCGGGTTGACGCCTGCTGGTCGTGCCCCATACTCTACCGGGAGTTGTGCCAGTCTTCCCAAGTCTCGTGCCCAGGTGCCCCCTCCGGCTGCCCCACTCATCATGGCCCCGTCTGTGCCCCTGCCTGCGGGCTTGCATATCCTGGGCCTCCCCAGTCATCCTACTGCGCTGCAGCTTGACGATGTCTTCCAGTGTGTCTCGGCCATTTCGCCTTCTCTGGCAGCATTGGGCCCAAGGTTCCAACTTACTCCTGTGTCTCGGCGCCATCGCAGGTCTCCTGCATTCTTCCTTGCGCACTTGTCCTTTGCCAACCCAGCTACAGTGGACCGCATTCTCACTGAACTCCGTGAGGGAGCAAAGGTTGATGACAAGGGGCGGGTCAGACTGACTACTTCGCTGGGTGTTCTTAAGGTCTCTCAGGCCATGAAGGTGGCTGCTGCTCCTGCAATTGCCGGGGGGGCGGTTTCTTCTGGGCGGAGTGCTGCCCCAGCCAAACCTATCACAGTGTTCTCTTCTCCGGTGCACTCTGGTTCTTGTGGTGGCTGTGCAAGCAAGGCTGTTGCTACCCGTGGGATGATCGGACGTTCCTGTGTCTGTTGCCGGGACATCATCTCCCTTGGAGAGCCCCTCGTGCAGTTGCCGTGCTCTCACGTGTCTCATGAAGACTGTCTGGGTCGTTGGTTGGATGGCCCACTGTCTCGAGGGCGTTGCCCCGAGTGCTCCATGCAGGTGAGGTTCTGACGCGCTTGGCGATTTAGGGGCTGGTAGATTTCCGTCTTGGGCCTAGCGCCTGTCTGTGTAGTTCCAGGATTTTGTCTTGCTGCCTGGTGCACGGGCCGAGGAAAGATGGGCTGTTGCATTGGTTCTTGCTCCAGTCTTGTCCTTTGTTTCCCTCCCGTTCCCCCTTCTCTTTTTTTTTTTTTCTTCCTCTTTTTCTTTGTTTTTTCTTTCTCCTCCTCTTTTTTTTTTTTTTTGGTTTCTCCTCTTTTTATTTTCCTCTTCTCTTTCTCTTTCTCTCTCTCTCTCTCTCTCTCTCTCTTTCTCTCTTTACTCTCTCTTTCTCGTATCTCTCTCTCCTCTATCTCTCTCTCTCTCTCTTTCCTCTCTCTCTCTATCTCTCTCTCTACTACCTCTATATCTTTCTTCTCTCTCTCTCGCGCTCTCTCTGCTCTAATCTCTCTTATCTATTTCTATTTCTTCTCTCTCTCTCTACTCTATCTCTTTCTCTCTCATCCTCTCTCTCCTCTCTCTCTACTCTCTCTATTCTCTCTATCTCTCTCTCTCTCCTCCTCTCCTATCTCTTTCTTTTCTCTCTCCTTCTCTTTCTCTCTCTCTCTTCTCTCTACCTATCTTCTCTACTCTCTCTTCTTTCTTTCTTTCTCGCTCTCTATGCTCTCTATCTCTCTCTCTCTCCCTCTCCTACTATTCTGCTTTCTTTTCTTTTCTACTCTCTCTCCTCCTCTATCTTCTCTCTCTATAACTCTCGCTCTTTTTATACTCTTGCTATATCTGTCTCTACTCTACCTCTCTCCTTTCTTCTCCGCGCCACCCTCTCATACCTTCTTTTTTTTTTTTTTCTTTCTCTCCTCTTTTTCTCTCCTTTCTCCTTTTGCTCTCTTTCTCTCTTTCGTCCCACTCCCTCTTTTTTTTTTTTGGTTTGGTTCGTTTCCTCCCCTTCTCTTTTTGTCGCGTCCGTTGCCCCCGCAGGTGGAGTTGTGCCCGTTTGGTCTGGGCTCGAGCAGTGTTATGGTCCCCGTGCGTGCATGGGTTGGTCCACAGCTGGTCATGGATCTCCTGGAAGACGTGGGGGATTCGGTCTCATCCTGCTCCAGTTCAGACTTGCAGCAGGCAGCCTCGCCTGACCGCTCCCTCCTTTACGTTGGCTCTCTGTCTGCCCTTCCAGACTTTTCTGCCCGCTGCCTGGGGGATGATGTCAGCCACAAAGGTTCGAAAGTCACCCGTCTTGTTTGCGTACAGTGCGGTAGCAGTGGCCGGGACCGCTTCCAGTGGGGCCTCTGGTATGGCCAATGCCTTGCTACTCTTGGGGCAGACATTGGCGTCTTGTCAGAGACTGCCCTTGCTTCGGAGTCACAACATGACCTGGCTTGCCGTGGTATGCGCGCGGCGGGTTTCCACGCCATCAGCCACGGGGCTCAAGGCGCTGCCGGCCCTGCCCCTGGGTCCGGTGTCCTCCTCGCTGTTCGCGCAGGCTATGCAGGTGTGTGGTCCGAAGTTTCTCGAGACAATCTGGGCAGGGCCTTGGCTGCCACTCTGTGTTCCTCGGGAGGCGTTCTTCTGCGAGTCGTAGGCATATATGGCCCTGTCGGTGGTTGTCTCCCCCGCACCAGCCTCAATCCTTGCTTTTTGGCGGCAGAGTCTTCAGTCAAGCAGTTTATTGATGATCAGGTCTCTCACGCCACCTTGCGGCATCAGGCCTTACTTATAGGAGGAGACCTCAACTCCTTCTGCTCCCTGGACCTTGACTGTTGGGGGGGCTCTTATTCCATCTGCTCAGAGTCTATAGCAGCGCATCTTGCTTCCGCAGGCCTTTTGGATGCTTTTCGCGTGAGACACCCCTCTCTCCGGGCCTACACGTTTTTCGCCCACTCTGGCGCGGCCAGTCGTCTTGATGCTGTTTGGCTTCTGCCAAGTCCAGATGCGCAGGTCTCTGTCCTCAATGCCTCCGTGCTCTGGCTGTGGGACCGTCGTGTGGACCATGAACCAGTGGTTGTTGACTTGGATGTGGCCCTGCCGCTCATCCCCTACAAACCGTCCACACCCCCACCCTGGCGACATTTGGTTCGGCGTCTTGATAGAGATCTCCCGTCGCTGTTCCGTGAGTGCTCTGAGCGGTGTGAGTCATTTTTGCAGGGTATTGACGCGGAGTTGGATGGTGTTCTCCAAGAGTGGACCAATCTTGACACTCCTGATTGCGAAGGCCTGGATGGGCTGCTTGGCTGGCCTAATCCTGAGGTCCCCAAAGTGCTATATGATCGCCTCATCTCTGCCCACGATCGCCTGGCCAAGTTTCTTGTCGACAGCCTGCCACCCTCACCCCCGGGTGGCAACCATCAGGAGGGGAGGGTTTCTGCTGCTTGGCACGCGTGCCTTTTAGAGCTGCGCAGAGTCAGGAGGGCTGTTCTAGACGCTCTCCCTTCTTGTCAGGGCCACCTGGACTGCTCCCGTTTTCCCCTCCACCAAGCCCAGACACTTTGGGATAAGGCGTGCTCCATGGAGCGCCACCTGCGCTCAGGTTCTAAGTCCCAGCCGCCCCCTCTGGCAGAGTGGGATCTGTTCTCTACCTCACCAGTTGACTGGGCTGACGGCGTGGGCCTTAGCAGAGAGGTGGCTGGCACAGTACTTCTACAGAAGCCTTCGCGTTCTGACACTGCCTCGCCCTGCACAGAGGTGTCATGGTCGAGTCTGCCGCACCCCCCCGAGGCATCCCTCTGTATTTCGGCCTTGCACTCCTGGGTGAACGAGGCTGCCAAACGCCAAGCGGGGGGAGCCGCTAAGCAATTCTCTTCCGCGCGTGGTCAGCGCATTCAACTGCTGCGATGTGGGGAAGTTAAGGCGTGGGCCAAGCGTATGCGTCCCCCTCTCCCCCCATTGTCTGAGTACACCCCTGCCTGGGTCACCAATGACCAAGGTTGCCGTAGGCGTCCCAGCAGTGCTTCTGATGTTCTGCTAGGTGCTTCTCAGGAATGGAAGCAACTCCTCCAGGAGCCGCCCTTGCAGTGGAATCACCCTGCTGTTTTCAACTTTAGCTCTGCCGCAGTCCCGCGCCGGGGGTCTCTCAACTTCCAGGTTATCTCCAACTCTCACAAGCATGGCACCCTTGGTCGCGTTGGGCGCTCTATGCTGGAACCGGGGCCATGGCGACTCCAAAACCTGTCTGAAGTCAAGGTTAGTGTTTGTAGTGACTCCGTGGTGGCGGTTGGCCCTTGGTTGGTTCGCTTTGTGGATGGTCGGTGGTTAGCATCCCGTCTACCTCCTTGCACTGGCCCCACTTATCGTCTCCTTGCGCTAGGGTGCATCCCTGCCCGCCTTCTTGGTATGGACCACTTCTGTTGGCCAGACAAGGCGTGTCTTGTCCTCCGGCTCAACGCCTGACCTGGGCCCTGTCCTTCCCATCTCGCAGGAGGAAAAGCACACCGTCCTCTCCCGTCTGCGCCACACTAGGCCGGGTCCCAGTGGGTGTGAAGGCCTGCTTCATTGAAGCTTTCCGGCTTTCCCTGGCTGGGTGCAGGACGTTTAAGGCACTCGACGCTCAGCGTCTCACTGGTTTGGTCGCCCTCCCTGCAGCTGGCCACCCAGATCCACCTGCCCAAGCCTGGTGGGGGCTGGCGTCCTCTCTCTATGCTGGAGGATTTACTGAAGGTCATTGAGATGCCTGTTGCTTCTCGTCTGTCCAGGTCGCGCTCGGCATTCTGCACAGAACCCTTCTGCCTTGTCAACCGGGCATACTCGAGGGGAGTCCCGGCGGCCGTCCACGTCCTATACCTGGACTGTCTGGTCTGCGAAGACGCAGCGCGGCACCACAGGCCTTTTCTTCACGTCCCTGCAGACTACGAGAAGTTTTTAACACTCTTCAGCTGTCCCAAAATTGATGCGCTACAGCAAGGGCGTGGTTTTCCGGACAGCGTCCAGGCTCCACCAGGCTCTTTTTGTCCATGCCCAGATGCAACTGGACACCCGCGCTGGGCAAACCGAGCCCATTCCGGTGCCCGAGGAAGTGCCCCAGGGTTCCGTCTCGTTCCGAAACTTTCCCGTGCGGCGCAGGACCCCATCCTTCGCCTCCGCTCTTGGATGGCGCGGCCTATACCTCCAGCTCTAGTCGGCGTGTAGTTGCCGCGGGTACGTTGACGATATTGAGCATTACGGGGATGGCCTGCGTGACCTGCCGGTCATCCTTCCACCCTGGCTGAGGGTAGCACGTTTTGGGTCGAGCACAGACCACTGGGTTTCTCGGACCAATTTTCTGGTTAACTTCCGTCTCGCTTCGGTTGCGATCTGGTCAACACGAGAGAAACGGAGGCCCACGCACGCGAAGCCAGAATTGTTGAGACTTTTCGATCCCAGATTTGGATTCGCGCAAACTGGCAACTTTTGCAAACGTGTGTACGCGATATTGCAAGGCCTCTGAGGCCTCGCCCTGCGGGGTTTGAGGCTTCCGAGGCCTCCCGAGGCTTTACTTATGGGGTTTCGAGGCCTTCCGAGGCCTCTCGAGGCCTCACTCATGGGGCTTCGATGCCTTTCGAGGCCTCGCGAGGCCTCCACAAAATCCCAAACCCCGGACGAACCCTGGCTGCCTCCTTTTCTTTCACGTGAAAGAATTTTAAGCCTCTTCATTTTCACTCTATTCAAAACATCACGACGGATTCGAAGGGGCCTCGACCGCTGAAGATGATCCTGCAAAAGCTATTCTTGCTGCCGCAACCTCATGTGGAATTCCCTGAAAGCAAAGCAATTGGAAGATCCCCGGGTTGCTTGGAGGATCTGCATTCTGGGGGCCTCATGTGGGATTCCAGCAAGGCAATTGGGAGCCCCGGGTTGCTTGGACGGTCTGCAACCAACCGAGCGGCAAGTTAGGTTAGAAGTCTTCACAACTGCCTTGCGGCTCTGCGCACCTGGCGCAGAGCACTGACCACCTGAAGCCAGATCTCAAAACGCGGCACGCCTAGCACCTGGCGACAAAGCACTCATGGTCTGCGCTGCAACTGAGGAGCTTGGACAGAGGTGCATTTGTTGGCACCTGCAAGCACGCCTGATCCAGAAGACTGTGCACCTTGAGCCTGTACATGCGGGAGCACCTGCAGCCACGCCAGACCGGACGGGCCCTTGCACCTCGAGCAGCCCTCCAGGTCACGCTGCTGTTCGAAGGGTGGGGCTGTCTCGGTGTAGGAACCCCGGAGGCGGCACTAACAGGGTTCTGCCCTGGATGAGCACCCTGCACCCGTTCTCCCTTTGCACGCGACAGTGCCACTCCTTTGTCTTTTCTCTTGCCCCTGCCTTGCTTGGTTCTCGTGGCCGCGGTCGCCTCCTTCGTCCCTTTGTTGCTGCTCCGTGTTTGTTTCCTCCCCCCCTTGTCCTTCGTCCCTCAGTTGCGAGCTTGCGGAAGCGTTCTCAGTTTTCCGCTTTGAGCGCTTGTCTGGGCCCTAAGTGAAAAGCCCGAGATTGAGTCTAACAATAGAAGAATTCGTGGCCCCAAAAATTGGGCCGCCAGGCGGACTCAATTTTGGGGTCGCGGTTTCACAACCCCCGTATTTAGTTCCAAGTTGTACTGCAGGAACTTGGCCCATTTCGCGGCCCCATTTTTGGGGCCGCGAGACGGCCCGTTTTTTGGCCTCGAATTTGCGCCCGTGCAACCGGCTCTCGTTGGCTGCGCCCCTGCCCTTGTTCCAGTAACTTTGGGCAGCGTCGTGGTGAGCGCACGGGGGGGCTTGTCCGAAGCAGCTGCGTGCGCGTCTTTATAATGTTGCAGTGAGGCAGAACTGCAACTGTAGATCTGCTGTCGGAAGCTGTGATAAGGTCACGACTTGCAGTAGTCGCAGTGCAGGCTCTGAGTGTCCGTTGCCAGGTTCATGGGCGATCCGGAAAGGTTGAGGTGCAGATTTAAAAATGTCCTCCAGTGGGCAGTTTCTTTCCTCAAGATGCGAGTTCTTCTGCCTTGCGTGTACTGGCTTGTTTTCATGCACCGAGCGCTGCGAGCTCGTGTGTGGCGGTAGTCTGCAGGTTTGCAAGATGTCTTGCTTTTTTTCGGATGGCTGCTCACGTGTAAGCGTGCCGGGCCAGTGGGATGGCCTACAGTCTTCATTCTCAAAGTAGTTGTTGTCTCTGTCGCATTAGACTGGCCCACTGTGCTGCTGATGTGGTAAAGGGGCGTCCGCTTCAAAAACAGTGTTTGAACTGGCGTCGCTTGATAGCATCCGGAATAATTCATTTGTGCAAAGGCGAAAAAAAGGAAGCAGGACGGCCAGCTGTGTTCCGTATCCTGAGTCCAATACTGACAAACCTTTCCGCTATTGTAAGCCATGTGTCTTGAACATAGTCAAACACGTTTTGTTAGTGTACAGTTGTTTCAACCGAGTTTTGACTGCAGGCGCTTTGTGGCTTTACAAAAGTTTTCATGGTAGCGGAGCCACTGGGAAAAGCCCAGGGCTTCGAGACACGACTTTGTTTTCGTCCAGGCTTTGGAAGCCTTGTTTTGTAGTCTAGAGCCGTGATTTGAGCCATAGTTTTCAGCTGCTGTATTTTGGGCGATTTGCGAGATTGGCTGGCTTGAACTGTTGGACAGTTACAGGTCATGGCCTTGACCCCAGAAGATGTTGCTCATCTTGTGAGGGCAGCAACAGCTGCAGCCGAGAGTGCCTCGAAAGCGGCTCTGGCAGCCGAGAGAGCTTCGCAGAGCAGCAAGGGCACAGGAAGGGCTGGATTCTCGGAAGCCTCCAAAGTCTGTAAGTGTCCAGACAGCTTTGGTGGTGGCACAGTCGAAGATGACCAGACAAAGTGGGCTGATTTTTCGATGGCGTTCAAGGCATGGCTGTATTATGGCGATGAGATGTTTCGTACAGACCTAGAGGACCTCGAGGCCACTAAGCTTGGGAAGGCCACTGTATTGAGTGCATGGACTGATGAAGCTAAGGTCCGAAGCAAGCAGTTGTACTCGATTTTATGTGGCATTTTGAAAGGCAGAGCTCTTCAAGTTCTGCGGGCGACTAGCGAGCAGCATGGCTATGAGGTCTGGCGACAACTTGTAAATCTTTATAGCCCCCACACCAAGCAGAGGAGTCTGGGGATCATGACAGCGTTGATGAGTTTTCCTTCGTTTTCGAAGGATAGATCGTATCTCGAACAAATACAAGGGCTAGATCGGTTAGCCGAAGAGTTTCGCAAGTCCTCGGGCAAGGCGGTGCAGGACGAAATGATGCTGGGGATCCTCACTAAAGCTTTGCCAGCACATGTGCGACAACAAGTTCAGCTTTCCATGTCTGAGTCTTCAACCTATGCAGAAGTGCGAGAACGCGTGCTGTCTTTTGAGACTGTGTCGCATGTGTACAATGCTTCGAAGATCCAGCAAGAGTTTGGCGTCGGTGCTGTCTACAATGGTCCTCAACCTATGGAAATAGATTTGGTTTCCAAGGGCAAAGGTAAGTGGTGGACCAAAAACAACCAAAAGGGTGACTACAAAGGAAAGAAGGGCGATGGAACAAAAGGAGGCCACAAAGATGATAGGACAAACAAAGGCAAGGGCAAGGGTGACAAATCGGGTTCTGGAAAAGCTTCAGCTGACAAGGGCAAAGCTAAAGGGCAGGGCCAGGACAAAGTGCCGAAAGGGAACTGTCTGTACTGCGGGAAGCCGGGACATTGGAAAAAGGATTGTTGGCAAGCCAAGCGAGATGGTGCTGTTCGTGCTGTTACAGAGTCAGATGAGCCCAATACGCAACAACAGACAAGCGCAGCAGCAAGCAGCTCGGTTTCGCAGTCCTCGGCGTCCCAGGCAGGAGCAATCAGAAGGGTTTTGCAGTCCTCTAGTGCACCCAGAGCCTTTGCATTCTTTGATTTGACGAGTCAAGATGAGTGTTACAAAGGGAGTGTTCGCATGGTAGAGCAGTACGACATGTCTTACAGCGACAACGATGAACAGTGGACAGAATGTGGAGATATAGAGTTGATTTTGGACTCGGGAGCCGACCATAGCGCATTGCCTCTTCGTTTTGCCTCGATTGGCAAACCAGCAGGCGACTCAGGACATACCTTCGTGGATGCACAAGGGAATGATCTTCCTGTTGCACAGGTCCGAGTAGCAGAGGTTACCTTGGGTGACATGTGCTTCAAAGAAAATTTCATCATCGCTCCTGTCAACAATCCACTTCTTTGTCTGGGGCGTCTTTACAAAGCTGGGTTTGAGGTGCGAAAATGGAATGATCAACTTCAGCTTGGATGTGAAGATCATGCTGTTCCAGTGGAGTTCAGGCGAAACAGTTTGGCAGTTCAGGGTTCAATCCGAATGTTGGAGCAAGCCAGGACGGGAACTGATGAGCGACTCCATGTGCGAGCCATCACTTTGCGATCAGTGCTTGCAAATCTGCCGACTGATGGGTCTTTGGTGCAAGTAGGTGAAGCAGTTTATGCCAGGTGCGGCTTCAGCGCCAACTACATCAACACGACCTTGCTTCCTCTGCAGTCGTTGCTGTGGAGGCGAACAACACTTGTGAAGCGAGTGGGGCAAGGTTGGGACTTGATAGAGTTCTGTGAGGACATCAGCAAGTTGGACGATTACGAAGCGGGCTTGCCTAATCCTCAGAACATCGAGCTGGTGATGACCATTGCGCACGATCACGAAGTAAGCCCCGAAGAGCTTGGTTTCGAGTTTGACGCTGAGCCCGGTGAAGCAATGCCAAGGCATGGTGTTAGTCTTCATGCAGGTGTTGGTGTGGTTGATGAAAGTCAGGAGCCTGAGCAAGCCGAAGCAGTACCCGCAGCTCCTGATGAAGCCGAAGTACCTGTAGAGCAGCGACATGTCCCACTTGCCGACAATGAGGTTGAGATTGATGGGGTCCGTTTGGACCTGAACTCGACACTGCAGGCCTTGAGAGCAGGTTGCGTTGCTCTTGGATTGACAAAGCGAGGGAGCAAGAAGCAATGTCTAGAGCGACTGCGACGCCACATCCAGGAACATGCTTTGTTGGCAGAGCACCAGGCGGTGGCTGCAGCAGTTGGTGACTCAGAAAGGAAGCCTCGTGGTGTGACTGAGCCGGGAAATCCGACTCCCGAGCAGGTGGCGACTCACAATATCACCCACCAGCCCTACAGAAGCTGGTGTGGACTCTGTGTGGCTCACAGGGGCAGACAGGATGCTCATCATGATTTGGACCATGCACACACTTCAGAGTCAGTGGTTAGTGTGGACTTTGGGTTCTGCAAGCGACAGGAGACAGAGGAACATCTTCTGACAGTCCTGGTGGTTCACGATCGGCATTCTAAGGCTGTTCATGTGATTCCTTCGATGAGCAAGGGTGGTCAAAGCCTTTCGTATCTCACGACAGAGTTGACAAGATTTGTGGCATGGTTGGGACATCGCGAGGTTTGCTTCAAATCCGACGGTGAGCCGGCTATCAAGGCAGTGGTTCGAAGTGCAGAGCGAGCATGCAGACAACTGGGTATTAAGGTTCGCAGTGTTACAACTCCGGTGGAAGATCACGAGGCCAATGGTGCAGTAGAGCAGGCATGGAAGGGCATAAGAGCACATGCAGGTGTCATGGTTTCGCAAGTGGAAGCCAATTGTGGTGCAGAAGGCCGAGTGGTGTTCGGGAGTTTGCACCCTTTCTACATGTGGTGCTTGGTGCATTCAGCTTGGATTCACAACAGATTTGTAGTGCAACATTCGTTGACAGCTTTTGAGCGAGTGACTGCGAGTCAGTATGTGGGGCGAATCTGTTGTTATGGAGAGGTAGTGCTTGGATACCTTCGCATAAGTGCCAAGGCTGGGGCGAGATGGTGTAAAGGAGTATGGCTTGGGAAAACAGCCCAGAATGATACACACATCATTGCAACAGACCAGGGTTTGTTCTTGACGAGATCGGTGCGACGATTGGTGGAGCAGGACCGTTGGAGTCTTGAGCGCTGTGGAGAGGTGACTTTGGCTCCTTGGGAACATGGCTTTGCTAGTTTGGGTGGCAAGCTGGTGGTGAACAAGCGGATTGTGGCACCTCAAGTGGCAGCCCCGACTCCTAATCCTGCACCTAGTCCTGCATTGCTTGGAGCTGGCGAAGAATCAGAACGGGTCAGCAGCTCAGGCGAAAGCAGAAGGACCAGCGATGTTGAGGAGCCTGAGATGCCGGCCGAGGCGGGGACCACTGAGATGCCTATGATTCACAGCAGGAGTGAAACCAGCGATACGTCGATGTCACTGCCGAGTACTGGGTCGTCCAGTGAGCTTGTGCCAGATGAGGCCATGGCTTCAAGGACGAGAACAGCAGAACAGGCAGCTAGTGATGTGGCTACTGGGTTGAGTGAAAATCCTAGAAGCCCCAAGGCACCGAAGGTGAGACATGAAGTCAATCGACTGGAGTTTGCTTGTGTGTGCCAGATCAGCGACAACAAGTATGAACATGAAGATGAGGCCATCGAGTGGACCTTGTCTCCCGAAGAGCTCGATGACCTGGAAGAGTATGATCATTCAATCGAGGCAGAGCGATATGAAGAAATCGACTGGGAGAACGTTGAGGCGCAGCTGGTGTTTCCTCGAGACACAGAACATGCGCCGTGCTTGGATGAATCTGCGCTAGCTGCGTTGGACAGATTGGCTGATGAGTACGAACTCAAGCGGCTGACAGATATGAAGGTGCTACTTCCGCCAGACTCGAAAGAGGGACCGCTGGTTGGTCGCGAAAACCCCAAGCAGCTCAGCACCAAGATGGTGCGAACGTGGCGGGAGAAAACAATGCCTGATCCTGTGACCAAGGTCATGCGCCCAGTGTGGCTTCGGCGCAGTAGGTACGTAGCTCGAGAATACAATTGGTTGAATCCTGAGCGAGAAGGTTTGTATGCGCCGGCTAGCAGCGCATTGATGACCAAGGTTTTACCTTCGCTTTACACGTACTTGCAGGCCCGGGATGGAGACTGGGTGCTGGGATCGATGGATGTGTCAGACGCATTCCTCATGGTTGAGCAGGAGGTGGCAACTGAAGTGAGCTATCAGGACCCTGATGGGAGAGCAAGGAAATTTCTTTTGGGAAGACTTCTGCCAGGACAGCGTGATGGGACAGCGAAGTGGCATCGGAAGCTGAGCCAATGCCTAGAAACCGATGTGAATGCTACAGCTTGCGCTGCGTATCCGAGTGCTTTTCGCTGCAACACTCCTCATGGTGTAGTTTTCTTGCAAACACATGTGGATGACATCGAGTTCTTGGGGAAGCGAGCAGCTGTGAAGCAAGATTTTAAACCCGCCATGGAGAAGCACTTCAAGGTTTCATGTCAGCTTTTGGAGAAGCCCGGAGACACTATGACATTTTTGAAGAGGTTGCATGTGTTGGGTGAGGGAAACACCCTGACCATTACCCCACATCCAAAACATGTTGAAAGGCTTATGGAGCTTATGGATCTGGAACCTCACATGTGCAACAAGAAGTGCCCTCTGATGCCAGGATATACCGAAATCGATGTGAGTTCAGCTTTGGACGTGCAGAAAACTGCAGTATTTCGTACATGCATAGGCGTTCTGCTTTATATGTCAGCTGACTTAATCGAAGCCCAGAACAGTATCCGTTTCCTTTCGCAAAGAATGAGCAGTCCGAGCATGCGAGATTTTCGAATGTTGCGACATTTGGTGCAGTATCTAGGAGCGACTACAAACCAGGGATTGCTCATGACGCCTGAGAAAGGTGGTCTGTTAGGCCACGAGTATGATCGCGAGTGGGTTCTGGAAGCCTTCTCTGACAGTGATTGGGCCTCCCAGAAGGGAGATCGGAAAAGTGTGAGCTCTGGAGTTGTGGCTTTGCAAGGAAACGTTATTTATACGTCGTGCAGGTCCCAAAGAACGATTGCACTTTCGAGTGCAGAAGCCGAGCTATATGCGAGTGCAGGCGTTTTAGCAGACTGCATGTTGCTGCAAGTTGTCCTGTGCACCATGTTGGAGATTGAGGTTGAAGCATTGCCGATTGAGTTGCATATGGATAGCTCTGCAGGCCGACAAGTGTGGATGAGATCTGGTGTTGGTAGAATCCGTCACCTTTCATGTCGTGTATTGTGGGTACAACAACATGTGATGAATGGGCGAGTTAAAGTTTCGCATTTGAGAGGTGAGCTCAATCCTGCTGATGTGTCCACAAAGCTGTTAACAAGAAGTCGTATGCGATTCCTGATGTACCTCATGAAGGTCGTTGATGCGTACACACATGAGAGAATTGGAGAGACAGAGTACAACCTGTATCTAGAAAAGCGAACAATGCAGATTGCAATTCAGCAAGTGAAGCGCCTTGAGCCTGGGAAGATGAATGGCAGAGCAAAGCAGGCCATTCGTGGCTTGGTGATTGCTTCGCTCACTTCGAGTGGGATGGCAAGCGAGTTGAGCGAGGAAATGGTGTGTATCTCGATGACTTCAACAACAGGTACCGGGCAATTTGTCATGACAGTGTTGGTGGTGATGGTTTGCATGGGCTTAGGTGCGTTGTGGCTGAGATTCACAAGGGTGAGCGAGCCAGTGCAGACAAATGGGCGACCAGCAGCAAACATGGGAGATGATGCTGAAACCCAGACAGACGAGCGACATTTTCTCTACAAGTACCACACCGAGAACATCATGAGAGAGAGAGCAAGCGAGATTGAGAGACTTCGAGAACTTTCGAATCAGCTTGGAGCCGAATGTAGAGGGCTACGAGAGTGGAACACTCGGCTTCAGGAGTCAGAGACACAGTTGCTTGCACAAGTGCAAGAACTTCAGCAAGTGCAAAATCCGACACGGGGCGAGATCGTAATGACAGGCCAGGGTCATGTGTATCACACAAGTCGTCACTGTGAGCATGTGAGCCGAAGAAGAGCTACAACGTTCCGGAGGTGCAGAGACTGCGCTCATCGTGATGGCGATTGATTGGCAATGAAGTTGGTATGAGAGGCTGTGGAAAGTCTACACAAATTCGATACAGACTGTGAACAGTCTGTGGTGAGCCAGCTGTGGTCCGTACAATGATGATGGTCCATGGATTGCTTGCGACCTTGAATGGAACATGTGCACTACGATCTACTGGTGCACATATTGGCCTCTTGCGATGCACAAAGCTTTACGTGCATCAAGGCTGTGAGACAAGGGACAAGATGTGAGTTTCACAATGGGAGCTCTTACGATGCACACGGCCTTACGTGCATCAAGCTCCATTGAGTGGCAGATGTAAATTAGTTTCTTCAGATTGTGCAGTGCATGTTTTTGACAAGTTTCTTTTCGTTTACCGCTTTAAAACCTACTGTTCCTTTGGGACAACATTTTCGACTATCAGCCAGCAGTGCTGAAAGTTGGGAGTTTGTAGGTGAGTGAGTTGATGGCAGAGCCATAACTCAAGGCGGGGTGACAAACCTTTCCGCTATTGTAAGCCATGTGTCTTGAACATAGTCAAACACGTTTTGTTAGTGTACAGTTGTTTCAACCGAGTTTTGACTGCAGGCGCTTTGTGGCTTTACAAAAGTTTTCAAATACGCATCCGGATGCTTTGCAGTTAATTCCACTTCAGCTGCCTTCAAGATGCTCTGCGAATCGGCGGCCAGTCTCTTTGCTTGATTAAAGAGCACAGGGCTCTGACCTGAAGAGGCGGCCGCCCCGTGCGTTTGAGTTTGGTTTGATCTATTGTGCTGCGATGCACAATCACCATGCTGCTGCCTTGATGGGAAGAAATTCAGGTGTCGCTCTTTATTGATTGTACATTGATCGAAGTTGGTAGTTTGACATATGTGGTGAATGGATCCAATGGATTTGAAAAGTCGACCTCACATGTGAATCCAGTTCCAGATGAGTCCGGGTCATGTGTTTACTCATAGCTGTTTGCTGTTTGAGAAAGATCACCGTACTTTGTCATTTTGGTTCAAGCCACACACCAAACCAGTACAATGCTGGCTAGCTTTACTTTTGAAGCTTGAACATTGCCTTGTAAAGCAAGAGCTAGACATTTGAGCAAGACACTCGATGCAGCTTATCTTACATTGCACTACTAGGTAATTTCTTTCCGCACTAGGCGGCGTGCAAGCGTTCCCTCGGGGAACGCGGATGTCGTCCGGCTTCGGCTGGCTTCCTCTCGGGCATCACATCAGTGATCTCGAGGACTTGGCCTTGCGCAAGTTACTTTGGACTTCGGTTTGGGATTTTTCGGATAAAGTTTGTCGGGTCCAGACCCAGCAGTCTTGCGTTGACATCCACCGGGGTTCCCGAGCACTTTACGGGCTGCATTCCGTTCCAGTTGATCGTGCAGATCATCTTTGGGCACTCCGCACCACTCCCCGAAGTCCGCCTTAATTCCTTTGGTCTTTGAGATGTCCACTGACCTGACACCGCATGCTGCAATCATGGCAGTTGACCTCATTGAACCTTCCTCTGGGCATCACGCAGAGCACGACACTGCGGCTTTTTCGCCAGTCAGGGTCAAGCGTTATAGGAATAATCCTCTGGGTCCAGGGCGTGCCGCGGCTAGCGATGTGATTGATGCTGTTTCAAATTTTGATGAAACTTTGGGGGAGAATGTGCCAAGCGAAATCCTCCTGTCACCTCCACTACCGGTGTGTTCGCAATCCTTTATCATGTCTGCAACTCCCAAATCTTCAGCTGCTTCAGGTTCCTGGTCGGTCGTTGCTTCTTTGCATCCTGGGACGACCCTGGACCGCCCGACATCAAAGTCACATCCTTTGCCGGCACCTAATCGGACTCTCTGCCCTAGGACTAGGCCCTCGGTTGCTTTGGTTCCTAGCGCAACGCCTTTGCCAGCCCCTACTAGGCTTAATGTGCATCGGGCTTACCTGCCGTTGGAAGCGCCTCTGCCTCCTCCAAACTATCAGCCTGCCCGTGTATACTCAATTTACCCCTCAGAAGCTCACGCTACGCAGGTTCTGACTCCACTTCAGGAAGGGGTAACGTCTGCCTCAGAAGCTGAACCTCCCCATCTCTCCTCTCTTGTTCGCCCTTCCCCAAAGGGATCTGCAGCATTGAAGTCTGGTGATCACACCACCGCACTCTGCCCTGAGGCCGCTGCGAATGCCTCCAATTTGAGGGGGGTTGTTCTTCAGAGCACCCTGCATTCTGAGGCCTGGGATGCCGTCTTGTTGCTCTGGCGCTCTTTGGTAGACATCATTGGCCCTTACAGTTCGGTGCTGCAGCAGCAGCTTCAGGGGTCACCTAATGGCCCTGCTTTGACATTGAAACTTTTGCAACTTAACGCAGACACAACCGCTTTACGCTATGTCAAAGCTTGCCTGACCTATTTCGAATTTCTTATCGACCTCGGACACTCCTTGGATAATCTTTCCCAACTTGCCGCAGTTGAGGCAGTCTATGCTTTACACTGCAGCCGTTCCCAGGACGATGACTTTTCTCTGGACCGGGAACAGATTGCTTTGGTTTTTCCGCTCAACACCCTGAAGGCACTGCGTTGGTTGGTGAAGACCGTGACCCTTCACTTCCCAGACCTCTACTCAGGCCTGTTCAGAGCTTTGTCCGCTCAGCCATCCTCAGATCGTTCTGAAGCCATGCCGCTTCCTTTGGACTTTGTCGCTTTTCTTGAATCAGTTGTGCTTGATCCTCTTTCCGCTCCTGAACTTGCTCTTTTTGCCGGCTCCGCATTGGTATGTATATGGTCTTCGCTACGCTTTGGGGACGCTTCCCACGTATCCTGGTCAGCTCTTCTGTTTGACCCTCAAGCATTAGTCATTCGCGGCCTTGCCTATCGTACAAAAACATCTCGGCGTGGCATGGCTTTTGCTTTCTACGCAGAGGGCATATATGGCCCTTGGGGTATTCGCTGGCTCCAGCTTCTGGCTGCCTTGTGGGGTTCTTTGGAACAACTCTCCTCCAATGTGGTTCCTGACTCCCTCTTTTTCTGCTCCTCACTTCTGGATGACACTTGCGACTTTGCATTTTGCCCCGCATCATATGCATCGGCACTGCGTTGTCTGCGCTCAGCCTTGAACATGTGGGGTCGCTTAGGGTACGATGCGTCTCGCAATTTCACTTTGCATTCTTGCAAGGCGACAGTCTTGTCCTGGTGCTCGCAGCTTGGCCTTGGCGATATGGCACGCCGTGAGCAGGGACATCACCGCACCACATCAGTCACTCTTTATGGTCGAGATGACACGCACGCGGCCCTAGCTCTTCAGGCCTCGATCCTTGGCAAGATTCGCACTGGCGCTTTTCGTCCCAGCATTTCCCAACACCGCGGAGCCCAGTCACCGATGGCAGAGCCGCAGCTTTTGGTTAGGGAAGGTCTTGCGACTTCTGGTCTTGATGTCCCCCGTCGTTTTCGGGGAGGTTTCTCTGAGCATAGTGCGGACCCCCTGACAGCAGCAGCTCTTCCTTTGATACCCAGCCAGTCAACTTCAGCGTCTAGTGAAACAATGTCTCAGGCCGCATTTGCACCTTTGGGGAAGTCGCCAGATTTGCATCCTGGCATCTTCTTGGCTTCAGCTAAGACCGTACACAGAGTGGTCGACTGCGACGTTGCTGTGTCGCAAGCATGCTGGCAGGGAAGGGCGCCTAAGACGGCTTGTGGGGCGGTCGTTCGCAATGAATGGACAATACTTTTTGAGCTTGAGGCACAGGACGCTTCTGGGGCACGCCGTGCGCTTTGCAAACGGCCTTCCTGTTTTGGCAGTGGCCTCTGCCTTTGACCTCAGATCATCTTTTTGCGGCGAATACCAGTAAAAGGATCTCGATTTCGCTTAGTCTTGCATCACTTTGCTTTCGAGTTTTGTTTGCTTTGCATTTTAGTCAGTGCTTGGATCGGAACTTCAGTGCTTACTCGCTTCACATCGGCCCAGCTTTTGGCTCTTACCTCCTGTGGGGGGGGATCGGGATTGCAGAGCTTTGTCCCTTGGCCTAGCACTCAGAGATTCTGAACTGCAGGTGAGCGTCTTGTGTAATAACTACACAGCTGTTCAGTGCTTCGCTTTCGCACTCAGAGCTTGTGCATCTTCATTTCGCCGCTTTACCTCAGAGCTTTTGGCTTCGCTCTAGCCTTTCCCATCTTTGACACGGGAATTGTCTTTTGCTTTGGTGGCTCTGCCCACCCTTGCTTATTGCTGGCTGGCAATGGCAAGTACTGACATTTTCCTGGGCCTGGCAGAAGCTGATGTCAACAAGGCAGTGGCGTGGCTGGAAGACGCGCGCCACATGCCGGCGTCCAGTGGTTTTTCGCCAACGCAATGGCTGTGGCATTGGCTTTCGTCTACGCCAGCCTTTGCGCCTGTAACGGAAGCTGCGGAAAAGATGGACACCGTCTTTGGCTTTAGCTCTGGCGATTGGGCTTTTCATTGGATCGAAGAGATGGAAAAGGCTACCCTGAACCCAGGTTCAGCAGCTTCCCAGGCCGCGCCGGCGCAGACTGCTTTGGACAGCAAGTGGCCGCATTTTCCTAATGGCCACCGCTCCCTGGGATTGGCACCGGCAGACCTTCTCCGTGCTCATGCGTGGTTGGAGGAAGCCGCTTCTTTCAATGGTGCCGGTGGCTGGGAAGAAGACGATTGGCTTCGCTATTGGATGGAGCAGGATCCGGTCTTTGAGACTTTGCTTCAGCGCGCTAAGGAGGCTGACCATGGCTGGAATATTGGTCAATGGCTTTGGCTTTGGGTGTCGCAAGCCGACCGACCTCAGCCACCGCCGGCGCCTCCTTTGGACACCGCGCCGCCTCTGGCTACCGGCATTGGGCCGGACGCTTTCCCGCTCAGCCAGCGCAATGAGACGGTTATCGTCCGGCAGATTTACTGCCGTTCCACATGTCAGGACTGCGGGGCTGTCCATTGCGGGGTCGTGCTTACACGCGAAGACTTGCCTCATCGGCACCGCTGTGGCATTTGTTACAAAGCTTTTAGAAGGGCACAAGGGCAACCCTGAGAAAGCCTTTACTTCAGCATTTGGCCCTTGTTTTGCCCTCCTCTTCCTCGGCTTTGCCCTTTTAGAGGGGCACAGTGCATAGAGCATTGCTGGCTTTGTTTCGCCGCATTTTCCCTCAGCAAGCTTTAGGCTGCTCGAGGGCGTTTGGCATCGGAGCACGCCGATGGAAATCAGAGCTTGGGTGCGGCTTCGGAGCTTCTTTCATTTTGGTTGCTTTTGTGTACTTTCCTTTTATACATGTTCTCGCGCCCAGGTCTGGCTGTGGACGCTCCACACATTCTTCCAGGCGCACCTCTCAGAGGGTTTCGTCCTTTCCTTGGACCAGCCTTTTTTTTTTTTGGCTTTGCACTGGCTTTGCGGTCTTCTTCTGTGCGTCAAGCGCTTGTATCTGCTTTCTCTGCTTTTCCTTTGTCACTTTGGCCGACACAGGTTCTATGGCCGACCCAGGGAGCGACAATGGGCGAGGCCTTCTCGTGCCGCCGACTCCCTCAGACAAGCTCTCAGTTCTTTGGGAATCCTTGAACCTTGATTTCCCGGAAGAGGTTGCCTCCCATTCGGAGTTGAACCGCACCATTCGCAATTTTGGGTTCTTGGCTACCTCCTTTGATCAGTTGGATCAGTGGTTGGAGTCACACGGTCTCCTGGACTTTGGCTCCGGGACACATGCGGACCTTCGGTGTCTTTGGCACAGGTCACATGCCTTGGCTTGCTCTGAGGGCCACACAGCAGCCGTGCCCTTTCCGCCGCAATCCCCTGCTCTGCCCTTGCCGCAGGACCAGTCCTTCAGCTCGGCTTCAGACCCTAGCCGCACCGTGTCTGCTGCCGCGTCATGGAACGAGCCCTTCCCAGCTAAGCTCTCTTCAGACAAAACGGCCGAGCTTCGAGCCGCTTTTCTGCGGAAATACCCTAGCGAGGTTTTGGACGACTCCACCATGCCTTCGGCTCGTCTCGTCCCAAGAATGGCGCTTCATCCCTTGGCGTTGGCGCATGTCAGTGCTTGAGCTTGAAGAGCAGCAGTTGCAGCGCCCCCGCAAGCTGGCCAGGACTGAGTTGGCAGACCTCATTTTGGATGATGTCCCTTCTCGGAACCTCCCGGACACACTGGGCATGTTTGCATTGAGCAAGATTTTGCACCTGCACAGTGTGGCGATGGCCATGGTCACTGATGTGCATTTAGTGACGCTTAAGAAGTACGAGTCCACTTTCCTCCGCTTTGCTTCGGCTCGCTTTGACAGTAGCAGTGGCCTTCGCCCACCCAATGCATTGGAATGTGAGCAAGCAGATCGTCGATTCTGGGAGGCCGTGTCCGAACTCCGTTTGCAAGGTTGGTCTTTGGACGACTGCATCCATGAGAACACAGCCGTCCGCAGCGAGCTGGCCTCTCTTTTGGCGCCGCGCGTTTTCCTGCCCAAGGCCATGCGCCGCCCAGAGGGCAAAGGAGCAGGTGGAGGAAAGGGCAATGGCTCCGGTGCTGGCTTTGGCAACGGACGAGGACGCGGCAAAGGCAAGGGGGATGGACGAGGTCGTGGGAGTGGCCTTGGCACCGGTCGTGGGGGATCCGGTCTGGGCAACCAAGGCAACTCCGCGGGGACCTCCACAAATCGCCAGGAGTGGGCATCCTCCGCAAAAATTAACGGAGAAGTCAAGACCCTTTGCATGCGCTGGAGTCAGCGCACAGGATGCAAAAATCCGTCATGCCGCTTTGAACACCTTTGTCCCGTGAAGCTTCCCAGTGGCAAGATTTGTCTTGGCAACCACCCGGCTTGGCA
Organism: Symbiodinium natans; assembly: GCA_905221605.1. Lineage (NCBI taxonomy): Eukaryota > Dinophyceae > Suessiales > Symbiodiniaceae > Symbiodinium > Symbiodinium natans. The sequence continues at coordinate 445,415 of CAJNDS010002102.1, forward strand.
ACATACTGACACCCCGCATTGAGGGGGACCGGACCCGTCTTTCGAGCAGGCAGCTGGGTCCGGTCTGCCTTTGTCCGTGCCTGCCATTTTGCCTTTGTCCTCCCAGATCTCTCCAACTCCGACAATTGCTGCTCAGGCAAAGCAGGCACCCGAGCCTCTGATGCCCATTTTTCCTCACACGGGGGCTTTGGCTTTGTCTGTTTCTGACTCGCCATCCCCAAGAAGCCACACAGATCCTGATGTGGATTTTTCAGCCCCAGACAGCCTCGATCCAACGCTATCTTCTGCGCCGGTCTCCACAGAGTCCATGCCAGGGCCTTTTCCTCCGGCCTCCTCGCGGGTCACCTCCGCCCTACAGTCAGTTCGGGATTTCAAGCAACCCTTCTTCCTGGACATTTGCGCGGGAGCGGGTTCGCCACTCAGCTCAGCATTCTTGGAGAAGGGAGCACCTTGTTTGTCTATTGACATTCTCATTGACACAAACATGGATCTTCTCCAGGACGACTTCTTTGAGCATTTGCTGCGCATTTGCACGTCCCGGCAGAATGGTCTTCCCGATTTGTCGGCATCGCAGGCTCTTAGGGTCCAGGAGAGCCACCTTGTCTTTGTGCGTTGCGTTCAGCTGCTGCATGTCAGCTTCTCTTGCGGCGCGCAAGTGTCGCTCGAGCAGCCCCCTAACAGCATGGCCTGGATGGAGCCGATTGCGACCAATTTCTTGGCAGCCATCAGTGCGGATCTGGTCCATGTGGCCGCTTGCTCCGTCGATCTTGACATGCACAAAGCCTGGCTTTTCGCCACGTCATTTAAGGCTTTTCAGGCTTTTGCCTCTACATGTCCACACACCGAGGGGACCCACTTGGCTCTGCAGGGTTTGCGTGATGAGTCCGGCAACTTTTGCAGCCGAGCTTCTGCGGAGTACCCCCCCTTTTAGCAGACATGTATGCGGAGCAAGCTCTGCCCCTCTTCGACGTGGATCAAGGGGGTGGTACGGCCCTTTCTTTCGCCTCGGTGCCTTTGCTTTCCAAGCCTAAGGCCCTTCACGAGGCTCCCGTGGCCTCACAGGATGGGGCCGGTATCCTCTCCACGCCAGACTGGAGCGCTCCACCCTCGGGAGCCACAGATGTGTTTGCGCGCCTTAGGCCTAAGCTGATGGCCTTTCTTCTTCAGGGTCGTTTCCCACAACGTTTGCGCACTTTGGTTTTGGGGGGATCCGCGGAACCCCTTTTCTCCAGCTCAGAGATAGCCGATCTGCGTGGCATCTTCCAGGACTGGCTCTCCGCGCATTTCCCTGCCATTTCCGTCTCCTGGGAAATCTCCGCAGGGCAACCATACTGCCTCCAGGTGCTGGCAGCTGTCTCACGCATTTGCCAAGATCGAGACTCATCCTTGTTCACCTGTCTGGAACAGGGTGTTCCTACTGGCTTTGACGGGGACATTCCGTTGTCCAATGTCTTCCTGCCACAAGGTGGCGGCCATCCTTTCGAGCAATCACTTGGCATTTGTCATGGTAATTGGTCCAGCGCTGAGGCGGATCTTCCAACCTTGCATGCCTTAGTGGAAGAGGAGATTTCCAATGGCTGGTTCTTGGAGCTAGATTCTTTGGAAGCGGCTCAAGAGCGTTTTGGCGACAAGCTGGCCATTGGAAAGATGTCCATCGTCAAAGCTGAAGGCAAAAAGCCCCGTCTTGTGGTTGATTCCACTGTCTGTGGCACTAATCCGTCTTGCTCAATCCCCGAAACGTACACACTCCCGGGCATTGACGATGTTAGGGATTCTTTCCCTTTGCGGTGTCACTCTGGCCTCTGCGCGGGGTTTGCTTTTGACATCAAGTCCGCTCACAAAACGGTTCGAGTTCGCGATTCGGATCAGGGGCTGCTCGGGGTCTCTCTCCCGAAAATTCGAGGTCCTGGCCGTCGTTGGCTTTTACCGCGTTTGTCCTTTCGGAGCGAACTTCTCGGCCCTCTGGTTCCAGCGACTGGAAAGCTTTTTCCTTCGCACTCTTCACCTTTGGACCTGGCTCCGACACGCCCTACTGGGCTACGTGGACGATTTTATCCTGTTTCAGGACCAGGAGGTCATCGGCCTTACAGCGTGCATGACATTGGCTTTTTGTGCCTTGTTCAACATACCCCTGTCCAATGCCAAGTTACAGCTTGGCAGCTGTATCCACTGGATAGGCTGGCATTTTTCTTTCGGCTCTGGCACTTTCTCCATTCCGATTGACAAAGTCCAGAAGCTAAAGCGCCTGCTGCAGGAAGCCTTACAATGTCGCCATGTTTCGAAACGGACCCTGGACAAGGTCACCGGGTTGTTGCAGTGGTTTTGCAAGCTATATAAGCATTTTAAGCCCTGGCTGCAAACCCTGTACGCTGATGCGAACCGTCCATTGGCCACCAACTACAGCATTGACCCTGGCGATTGGCCCGGCTTGGCCATTTGCGTTAACGAGGGTCTTGTCTTCACTTCCACGCCGCCGGGAACGAGCATCCCGACGGGCGCGAAGCTCATTGAAGCCAGGCACTTGGCCCTGCAGTCTAAGAAAGACCTTGCCAAAATTCCCACCTCCAAGCGCATTTGGATGAGAGTGACGGACCCCTCCACCACTCGCCGCAAGCTTTCAGTTTCTAGCCGTGAGAGCCTTCAGTTCTGGCTTAAGTGGTGCGAGGTTCCACCCCTTTTTTTTCCTTTGCAGAAACCTGCGGACGTTCCCATTGTCTGCGCTGCTGCCGACGCCCGCGCGGATGGGGACCTTGTCGGGATAGGGGGTTTTATCGAATGGCCTTCACGCCAAATTTCGTGGTTCAGCCAGTCATGGCGTGTCCCAGACCTTTCTTCACTGGGTGTGCCTTTGCAGGTGCCAGCTCACCAGGACATCACATGTTACGAGACATTGGCACAGCTTGGCCTCATTCTTTGTCTCCATTCCGTGGTGCCCTTGGCACGCTGGACAGTCCGTCTCCGCACTTTGTCCGACAACACAGGCGCAGAGGCAGGCATCAATAAGCTCTACAGCTCGGCTTTTCCTTTGTCGGTGTTTCTGAAACGCCTGTCCATGTTGGCGTGCTTGACTGGCATTGAGCTTGACGTCTTCCACGTACCCGGCGAAAAGAATGACGATGCGGACCTGCTCTCCCGCTGGAGTGATGAGTCCCAGCCCTTGCCTGCCAAGTTTCTTCCGGACTTTCGTGTGGATTGCAGCCTGGCACGCATCTGGCACTTTCGTTCCGATGTGCGTCTTTGGCCTCCAGATGCCAAACTCAAATGGCAACCGCCGTAATCACTTTCCTGAGCTTTGTTGTGAGAGCCTGGCATAGTCTGCGCTCACTTAGAAGTTGGGTAGGTAGGCCCGGCGAGCTTTGACTTTGCCAGTTTGAAAGTTGGTCTTTTACGCTCAGTTTTGCTACGCATCATCTGCTTTGCATTCTGCTTCGAACTCTGAGCGGCATTTCCGGCAAAGTCAAAAAGTGGGAGAGCGCGTGGTGCAGTGCTCGCTTAGGCTTAGGATTCCGTAGGCCTTTGTTAGCTTTGGTAGTGTGGCTTGAACTTGCAGCGAACGGGTCATGTGTTTACTCATAGCTGTTTGCTGTTTGAGAAAGATCACCGTACTTTGTCATTTTGGTTCAAGCCACACACCAAACCAGTACAATGCTGGCTAGCTTTACTTTTGACCCACCCACCACTCCCTCTTTGAAGATACGCCCGGGCTTGCATCGTTTCACACAGTTTCACAAGATGCGAAGTGGCATTCTCCTTTGTATTACGCTCAGATTTGCTACGCCTATCTTCTTTGCATTCTGCTTTGAGGTCTTGGTCTTTAACGCTCTGATTTGCTACGCATCATCTGCTTTGCATTCTGCTTTGAACTCTGAGCGGCATTTCCGGCAAAGTCAAAAAGTGGGAGAGCGCGTGGTGCAGTGCTCGCTTAGGCTTAGGATTCCGTAGGCCTTTGTTAGCTTTGGTAGTGTGGCTTGAACTTGCAGCGAACAATCGAGTTCGGCTGATCAATCGTATTTGTTTTGACCCGAGACTCGATGTACCTCAAGGTCCTACGAAGATGGTGAGTAGCGAAGAGTCCGAAGTTCACGAGTCTGGGTAGGCCCCTGGGATATTTAATATTGTTTTGGAATTTGGGCATGGATTTCAAGTTTAGGCCCGAAAACAGGAACCGACGTAGCCCTTTTGAACCCTGAACCAGCCCCTGACCGACAACTCCAAACGCCCTGCAACAGTAACCGCTTAGTTAGGGTTTAGGGTTTAGCGTTCAGGTTTAGGGATTAGGGTTTAGGCCCCAAACCCTGAATCCTTAAGTGCCCAAACCCTAGCCTTAAACTTAAGAATATGCATGTCGTGCCGGTCAACTTCAACGTGGCCCGATCCCGCACGGGGGCCAAGTGACAGGGTTTTGGGTGGAGGCTCAGTTCGGGTTCAGGGTTCGTCGTTGAGGACGCTGGCCGTCAGGCCTGCGGCCGTCAGTCAGGACGCCGGCCGTCAGGTCGCCGGCCGTTAGGCCGCCGACTGTCAAGTCGAAAGAGTTCGTCCGTCAGGACGCCGGCCGTCAGGCCGCCGACCGTCAGGTCGATCCAAAAGTAGGGCCCGAGTATGTCATCCCTCACATAATGGCCCGATTTTTGTATCAATTCCCTCCGCAGTGTTTATGTTCCCCGGACAAGGATATCGTCCTGAACCCCATAGTCACAACCCGGTGTTCTGTCAGAGATAGATGGATGTCCACTGGATGTGGATCAGACAATGGAAGGCCGGCGAACTGAGCAGAGTATGAATGCTCACAACGCGGGGAAGGGTGGTTGGAGCAGATGAGGCTCACAAGTTTGCCCGAGAGCATAAAATGGTGAATGGGAAAGAAGCGGTGCGAGCTCGGTGTGTGGTACAGGATATCGAAAAAAGGGAGCACTGCATCATTGCTGGGATTGAGTGCTACGACTCCATCGCTTGAGGCGTTGAGGACGTTGTTGGCCATTGCTGCTGTGGATGGCATGGATATTGCGACTTTGGATGTCTCCACTGCTACATGCCATGAATGGTTTGAGGGTTGCTGCCAAAGCCTGGAACTTGAAGCTGGCAACGGTGGTGAAGAAGGTTGGGTTGAAGCAATGCCCAACAGAGCCCTCCGTCTTTGAGGGTACGGAAAAAGATTCCTCATGTTGTGTTATGTGGACGATTTGATCCTGTGTGGGACCAAAGAGGCCATTCGGTTGGTGACCGACACACTGAACGGTGAGTTGAAGATCAAAGAAACGGGTCGAATCACCTCCTCCGGGGGCGAGAGATTGAGAGACATGGAAGTCATCTCAGGATGAGAATGCCCCCAGCATATCTGGGACCACAAGCACCCAACGCCCAAAAACGAGGCCCCAAATTGCCAAAGCTCTGAACCCAAAGTACTGGCCCCAAGCCTGCAGAAGCCTTGAAACAGACACACACCCCGAGAACCCAAACACCCTTGTAACAGTAAAGCGCTTCTCCCAAAACATGCTTGACCCTCGCCCTCTCCTCCCACCCTAAGCCAGAAACCCACTCAAAGGCCTAAACCCCAAGTTAAACCAAAGAACAAGAAGATGCTCAAGAACTCGAAGGTCCTCGGTCTCTGTCCGGCTCTCATCCTCGTCCAGTGCCCCGGCGGAATGAAAAGAGACCACGGCGGAGAGGCTTTTTTTTTTTTTTGAGGGGGGGGGGGGGAGGTGTTCTGACAGCTTCTTAGTGGATAGTAGGATGGATTGGATGTGTTTAGTTTTTTTTTGGTTTTTCTTATTTTTTTGTGTCTGTGTTTTGTTGTTTTCTACCTGGGTGCGGGCCTAGTTTTCAGGGCTTGGAGTCTTAGGGCGATGTTGTGAGGATTTCACAAGGGCTCGGCTTCACGTTCTAGTTTTATGTTTTGGGATTTGAGGTGGGTGTTGGGGGCATTGGGGTGCAGTGTTGCGTGTTTTGAGTTTGGCTTGGGTGTCCTGCATGCGGTTGTGTCAGCTTCGGTGTTCACCCGACCCGTGAGATCAAGGCTGCTGCTGCAGCTAGCCGATTGTTTGCTTGTCGAATGTCCTTGAGATCCCTCAGCTCCAGGATCGGCGCTGCTGACCCAGGCGAACGAGGCACATGCCATACACTGACGCCGCGTCACAAGGCTTTCAACCGGAAGCGAGCCCCTGATTGCGTGTGTGAAACATTGCCAATGAAGTTCCGCTGTGCAAGCGCTCTACGCCCAGCACTAAACCCAAAGCCCTCCACCATGGCCCCAATTCCCAAACCCCGGAAGACACGAAACTTCCTACAGCACACCCCCACCCCGAAGCCAGCACTTCGAAAGTCGATGACTCTCGTGTGGACTTCGTAAATGGGATCCATAAATAAGCTCCTGAGGGTTCTGTTCTGGCATTCAGTGCCGTGGGTCCCTAAACCCTAAACCCTAAACCCTAAACCCTAAACCCTAAACCCTAAACCCTAAACCCTAAACCCTAAACCCTAAACCCTAAACCCTAAACCCTAAACCCCTAACCCCTAAACCCTAAACCCTAAACCCTAAACCCTAAACCCTAAAGCCTAAACCCGAAACCCGAAACCCGAAACCCGAAACCCTAAACCCTGAACCCTAAACCCTAAACCCTAAACCCTGAACCCTAAACCCCTGGACATGAATTTGGGATTTAGAGCAAAGCAGGGTCCCCGAGTCCCCGAGTGTGTCGCAGAGGCTTTCGACGCCGTTTTGCGTGCTCTGCCGCTTGACCTGTCAAGGATTCAGAGCGAAGGGGACATTTGGATGTGTGGTTTTAGGGTTTACCATTTTAAGGAGCAGCAACGCTAGGTGACTGAGAATAGATGCGTGCGTGTTGCGATGAATCGGTGGCCTGCCTACACCAAAGGATAAATGGGCCAATGGTGCGAAATCATAGAATCAGGGCTTTGTGTCTATCTTGTGTGTCTAGAAGTGGAATCGCATGGTGCCTCATGGTCTGGGAGATCCTCAACGGCAAGCCCTGAAAAGCATCCTCGCATTTCAATTTTGTGGACTTCGCTCCCCTCAGAAGTAGGGGTGGACTGTACTTTAAAGCTGTCTGCTCACGCGTCGCAGCCGCTGTGGACTTCGTGGTCCAGTCGTGCATCCTTGTTTGCTAAAGACGACCTCTGTGTCGGAATCGATTTGGCCCAAAGTTGCAGGCTGGAACGAATTAAGCCCAGGGCGAGTCTGTAGGTCTGGAGGTGGGTTCACAACACACTCGTTGTCGGAGGAAGGCCCAAAAAGTCCCTTACCCTATCTTACCCTTTCTCTCGCAGCCGCAGCTCCTGTCCGAGCTGTGCGTTTGGAGCCATGGAAGATCTTCAAGAAGCTCCTGAGCTCAAGGACCGAAGTTCCTTTGAACGCCACCTCGACAGCTCTTGGAAGGACTTCCGGCAGAAACTGCTTGACGCATACGTTGCCTCGCAGTCCCTGCAACTTTCCACGGAGCTGGGAGTCGATCAGACAGCGGAGGCCCCATCAGACGCAACAGGGCAGCCGAGTCCCGAAGAAATACCTGCGGCTGCCGATGGCAGCGAAGTACCGGCCAAGCAGCGCCGCTTCAGTGAAATCGAGGAGTTGACCCTGACCTGCCCCTTTCTGAAGAGTGGGCTGCAAGGTCTAAGCCCCAAGGAGATGGAGTCCGTGAGAAATCGGCTCCGGTTGCGCCTGGGCATCTTGAACTCCAAGCAGCTTGTCTCAGGCCGGATCTTGAGGGATGCTGTTCAGGCACTGGGCCTGACGATCTACGGTGAGGAGGACATGAACGAGTTCGTGAACCTTCTGGCCGACTTCATCAGCCTGCAGTTCCGCCTTGTCCAGAAGGCCAAGGGAAGCCAGAGTTCTTTGTCCTCCTTGAACTCCCTCTTCAGCTTCGGGGAGACTGCGTCCGCCGATGTCGCAAAGCTTGGCAAGCCCACTTGGCATTGGCCTGCGGCCGATAAGGCGGGCGCGGGCTACGAGCGAAAGGAGCGAAAAGGCGACATTGAGTACGACTGCGTCCCAGCACTCCCGTTGCTGGAGATCTTCCTTTCGCAGGAGTCGGAGGTGCATAAGCACATCTTCGGGTACAAGTTGAACCAGTACAGGGCCATTCGAGAGATTCTGCTCGCAGGGGATACGAACCGCTTGGTGGCAGAATTGACCTTTGTCAGAATTAACGACTTGGCCACTCCTCCTGAGCCGATGCATCCCATCATGTACCTCGAGCCCTTTGTTGCTTTAATCATCTTCGCCAACGGCGTCATGATCGGCTTCCAGACTGACCCGCAGTACAAGGATTGGCCGGGCTGGATCTACGTAGAGATGATCTTCGCAATGCTGATGCTCGCAGAGATCTGCTTTCGCCTTTGCGTGCTTCGCTGTGCCGCCTATTGGTGTGGGGCTGATCGCTGGTGGAACATGATCGATGTTTTCCTTGCGGCGACGAGTGTGTCGGACATCGCTTTGCAGTTGGCGGGCTTTGCGTCGGATCTGGAGGGCACGTCCCTGCTTCGCTTCTGTCGGCTGATCCGCCTCATCCGTATAGTCAAGCTTTTTCGAGTGAAGGCTATGAGGGAACTGCGCCTGATGGTGAAGGGCTTGTTGGCCGGCATCCGAACCCTGCCTCTTGCCTTCGGACGCTCTAGTGCGGAGCTTCTTTCGCTTTTCGTGATGCTTTAGTGTGGCTCTTGTGCCCTTGTCTAGCGACCTCATCGTAAACTCAGCCATCACAGGTCTCTTGCGTTCGTGCTGCTTTTCGCAGTCCTCTACGTGATCGCAGGCTTTGCTACTATGACCATCGGGAACTTAGAGCGAACCGCGGAGATTGGTCTTGGGGACTACTTCTTCAACATCCCTACATCCATGTTTACAGCCTTCCGGTGTTTTACAGGTGAGTGCATCAGCGATGATGGCCGGCCTCTCCAATCCTTACTCGCTGCCGAGTATGGCATCATCTTTGTTGCTGGCTATGTCGCAAGCTACATGCTGGTAGCCATGGGCATCTTCAATGTTATCCTGGCAGTTTCGTTGTCATAGTTGGATAACATTTTGCGCCTGTATGGATACTTAAGCTCAGTATGTACATGTTGAATTCTATCCGACTATCCCAACCATGAACTAGGTTTATGTGGACATCACCATGAAGGCGGCCAAGGAGAACGATGCAGTCAGCGCCGAGCAGCATGCGCGGGAGTCCATCCGGGTCGCCCGGACGACGCGGGAGCCTGGGTTCTTGTTAGGGAATTTAGTTTAAGTTACCATAATATGTAAGCCTCGCTTGCTGAGTCGAGCGCGAGTGCTTAAAAAGGTTACCATAGTCTGTATCTCTAGCAAATAAGATGGTTCCTTTTATTATGTTAGCTTATAATAGTTAAATTCCTTAACAAGAACCCAGGAGCTTCTCAAGATCTTCAGTGCAGCGTACCACTCCTTCCGGGACAACACTGCGGACGATCAGGTTATGAAATATCCATCGGCCGCTACGTTCGCGGAGGACGGCATGCACGACCAGGTGGCCATCACCAAGGAGCTGTTCTTGCTAGTGATCCAGGACAGAAAGGTTCAGCAACTGATGGACGACCTCGATCTGCCACCGGATCGCGCCAACCTCTTCGAGATGCTGGATGCGGACGGTTCTGGGACCTTGCAGACCACGGAGCTGCTGCAGGGCTTGCTGAAGATCCGTGGAGAGGTGAACAAGAGCGACACAGTAGCATCACTCTTGGCCACGAAGGCTGTTCAAAACTTGGTCAGCGATGTGAAGGACCAGAACTCCAGGCTGCTGGAGACCCTGAGGAAGAGCAGCTCCCAGCTCGCTGCCCTTCGGAGCGAGGTGGTTGCAATGAGCCGGGACGGTGGCAGAAAGCCACGGGATCTTTCCTCGGACCGGAACCGTGTGGCAAGCCCCTCCCCAGCAGATGGCATATCCAGCAAGCTCTTGAACGTCCAGGCGCCGGGGCGTCCCGGGTCGCCGTGCCAGACCGAGGACGCACCGCCGTTCTGAGTGCCCGTCCTCGCCCCAAAAAGTGTTCGCAATTGTGGTTCGAGCTCACTTCTGCAGAGCAGAAGTTGCGACTTGACAAAGCCTGGTACAAAAACCGGTCCCTTCTGGTCCCACACGGGGCCTTCGGCTGTGAAAAGTCTACTGTACCCGTATAGCAACGATTGAACTAGGGGGTGTGTAAGCAAGTTCAAGCATTTCGGAGGTGGCCTGGGTCCTGGGTTCTATCAGTGAATTCGTGCACTTTCTCCTAGTCGCTGGATTTTTCTTCCGGTATCCGGAACGTGCCAGAGCTTAAGGCTTGGGCTGACTCAGACCCAGCACGATGCGCCGAAACAACGACGCGATCAAGTCTGTAAGGTGTCGGAGTCTGAGACCTCAGACGGATAGAGCCGGAATGAAACTGCTCGTTAGAGATCCCACTCCAGAACCCTAAACCCTAAACCCTAAACCCTAAACCCTAAACCCTAAAGAACCTACAAGCCCCAAACTCCAAACCGCAAACCCAAACCCTCAACCCTCAACCCTCAACCCTCAACCCTCAACCCTCAACCCTCAACCCTCAACCCTCAACCCTCAACCCTCAACCCTCAACCCTCAACCCTAAACCCTAAACCCTAAACCCTAAACCCTAAACCCTAAACCCTAAGAACCCGAAACCCTAAATCCTAAGAACCCGAAACCCTAAACCCTAAACCCCAAAGCCCAAAACCCTAGCCAGCCCCCGAATGAGGCGCTTTGCCATGCTTTGCCCCCCGCGCAGTGGCGCCTCGAAGCGCGGTGGCACATCGCCATCCTGTCCCGTCGAGACTTGTGACCTTTCTTTTGTTGGGTATGGGTTAGGGTTTAGGGTTTAGGGTTTAGGGTTTAGGGTTTAGGGTTTAGCGTTTAGGGTTTAGGGTGTGGGGTTTGGAATCTTGCATCGGGTTGTAGTGAAACTGCCCTGGTGGGTACTCAACTGGGTTTAGCATCTCGCTATCTGCACAAAAGGAAACGGCAGATGTCCCCTTATCCACCCTAATGGCTCAGCACCAGCATGTGTGTGGGACCACAGGGAGTCTGCCCGCCCCTCAACTTGTTACCTTCGGCGCAGGGCCGGCGCCTCCCATCAGTCAAAGGCGCTGGGACGACGCTTTCCCCTCAACTCAATGTTTTTTGCAACGGAACGACGCCCTGTTGCAAACAAACTGCACCCCATACACTGGCCGGCACCAGTTTGGTTGAAAGCCCACTCCATCACCCGTAGCCCTCGAAAGGCCGAAAGGTCACATGAGCACCTTGTGACCTCAACAGATGCACTGCAGAGTGCAACTCACGCAGGCCGCACCAAACCAGGACTGGGCCCCTGGGGACGGCTAAACGAACTCCTGCAACTCAAGACCCCAGCAACCAAACAAAGCAGGAGAAAGCGGAGGGAAACCTACCTCTCACTTGACCAACCCCGGTGGAAGGCAAGACTAGAGAGGGCAGGCCCGTAGACCCCGCAACGCTACCATACGCTACCTGGCGACTGGGCAGGGAGCATCCTAAAGCCACCAGCGTTCCTCGTCTTCGGCACAAGCCCAAGCAGAGCCCCCCCAAACACTTGGTAACCAAAAACTGCGTTGGTTTATGATCGGTTTCATCGAATTGGTTCGCGTGTCTTTTTTAGTTTTGTAGTTGATTTTGGGGGGTATTCAACCATTGTGGACGACTAGCAGGTGAAAGTGAGAGGCTGCACTGCCCAACCATGATGAATTGTTAACAAGCATGACGTGACCTGTTGCGCAGTTTTGGATGTTTCGATGTTGAGGGACATGTGCAGACCTGTGGCTGTGGGGTCTCGTGAAAGATTGTTGGTGAGGTTCCAAACTTGGGAATCTTCCGGGATGGGCTGGAGTGATCGTTTCCTGTGCCAGCAGTTCAAATGCAAATCTGGGCTCAAGCACTTGAATGTGATCACCAGCTTCTGAACATCCCGGGTGATGAATGGTGCTAAAATTCAACAACAATTCAACATTGTGGCTATATGACTCAATGAATGCTTATGTAAAAATCTTTGATCGCTATTTACCATGATAGGCAGTAGTTCATGGCTCAAAAGTGGATCAATCTTCCCGGGCCGCCAAGTCGAATGACTTGGGCAAACCAAAACAAGTGAGTTGGATTTGTTCATCTCCGTCTTGCAGCCATGGATGATGAAGTGCTACCCATTGTGATTGACAATGGCAGTGGACTGTGCAAAGCCGGCTTTGCAGGTGACGATTTTCCACGGGCCGTTGTCCCATCGATCGTGGGCCGGCCAAAGCCTGGAAGCACCGACATGGACCCGGACAGCGACAGCTGCTCGGCCACCTTTCAGGGTTTAGGGTTTAGGGTTTAGGGTTTCGGGTTGCCACCCACCCACCAGGATCATTCCAGTTGATGGTCGCACCGCCCCACCAAGTGCTGGCGATCCGCTCACATTTGTTGGTCCTAGTTTTCTGTTGCTTGCCCACCAGCCAGGCTATGTTGGAAAAGAAGCGCTGAAGAGGCAGCGTGCGCTGAACTTGAACCACCCCATCCGCGATGGCATTGTGACCAAGTGGGCTGACATGGAGACTCGGGGCTGGTCTCGGTTTGTTCATGTAATGACATGTAATGACATGTAATGACATGTAATGACATGTAATGACATGTAATGACATGTAATGACATGTAATGACATGTAATGACACACCGGAGCCCTGCATAGTTTTTGACCGCAAAGCGTCACCAGGAGAAGATTTGGAGTCACATCTTCTACAATGAGCTTCGAGTGGCTCCTGAAGAACATCCAGTCTTACTAACTGAAGCAGCTCTGAACCCAAGGGCCAATCGCGAGAGGATGACCCAGATGATGTTTGAGACCTTCAACGTGGCAGCCGTCTATGTCATCAGCCAGGCTGCCTTGGTGTTGTATTCCTCGGGCCGACTCACCGGCGTGGTGATGAACAGCGGCGAAACCCTCAGTGAAGCCGTGCCGGTCTACGAGGGCTATCCGGTGCCACATGCCATCACAGCTTCGCCCGTGGGAGGGCGCGACCTCACGGAGTACATGATGAAGCTCCTGAACGAGCGCGGCTGGTCCTATGGCGATTTCGAGCTCGTGGGGGACGTCAAGGACCGCGTTTTACGACTTTTGGGGATGGTTTTTTCTTGAAGCCACACGTATCAGAGGACAGCGTTAGTGTGTAATATGGGTTGCTGAATGATGGTTACCACCCTTATTTACCATTTCTAGCCATTAATCAATTGGTCGTGACTGTCATTGGGTAACCCTTCTTGATTGTGCAACTTGATGACTGATGATTGCTGATCAATGGTTTCCTTTCATGGTCTAGCCACGCTGCAACACGGGACCGCACAGGAGCATCTTTGCTACATTGCCCTGAACTTTGCCGAGGAGATGGAATGTGCGGCTGAAAGTTCCGAGCTTGAGAAGACCTATGAATTTGAGGACGGCGTCGTCACGGTGGGTGATGAGCGCTTTCGCTGTCCCGAAGCCTTGTTCGAACCAGCGCGGATGGGCAAGGAGGGCAGCGGCATCCATGACATTACCTTCCAATCTATCATGAAATGCGATGAGGCAATCCGACGGGACTTGTTTACATCTGTGGCACTATCGGGTGGCACCAGCATGTTCCCAGGCATTCAGGCGCGCATGAGCAAGGAGTTGGCTGCCTTGGCGCCTGTCGTGGACATCAAGGTACTGGCTCCTTCGGAACGGAAGTACGCTGCCTGGATGGGTGGCTCCATCATGTGCACCTTGTCATCGTTTGAGGAGATGTGGATCTCGCAAAGCGCGTACGATGAGTCTGGTCCTGCCGTGGTCCATGAGAAGTGCTACGGAGCATCGGAATCCTAATCGGGTTTCCGGCTTTCCGGTGCGGCTGCGAGTTTTCAAGAAAGGGATCAGGGTTTAGGGTTTAGGGTTTATTTAGGGTTTAGGGTTTAGGGTTTAGGGTTTAGGGTTTAGCGTTTAGGGTTTGGGCTGTTACGTAAGTGTACAAATCGATTCATGCAGCTGTGTCGCAGAGGGCTTTGGCCCTCAGGTTCACAGCAAGTCGAAGCAGTGCGCTCCGCTCCGGCTCGGCGAGTCAAAAGCAATGCTGGTGATTCCTTGGGTTTAGGGTTTAGGGTTTAGGGTTTAGGGTTTAGGGTTTAGGGTTTAGGGTTTAGGGGCTTCAAGAGTGCCGATATGGGTTACCCAATGCCACAGTTACCACCCACGATTTCATGGTTGACAATGGTAAATAATGGTGGTAACAATTACTGGGGAACCCACACTATATGTGATATATACATAGTGGGGAACCACAGGATATAGATGGTGTATAGTTCTATTCTCAGTATGGTTTCATGGTAATATTCGGGAAAGCCATGCTTAGCTAGCGTCAGGCTGCGTGGCGAACCGAAAAGCGACGTCAATAAGGAGGGCCTTGTTGCGATGGTTTGCAGTGGTTCGTAGCTAATGATGGTTAGTACTATTACATATTAACAATGGCTTTTAAATATTGTTAAATATGAATAATTTTTGGTTTCGTCAGCTACTGATATGAAAAGAAGCTGAGCTGGTTCAGGATTAAGAACTGATCGTGATTGATTGTCAGTCGTTAGCAATTCATTAGTGACCAATCATGCCTTATAGTTGCTCATTCTGGAAGACCCTGCAAATCGGACATAGCTTGCAGGAACATCGAGGGTGTATTCTGAAAGGCGCATCCCCCAAATCAATTGTTTCTACACCGCTTTTTTCCAGTGGTTTGGTGGCAATTGTTTCTTTCCTTTTTCAGAACCCTCAACCCTAACCCCTAACCCCTAAACCCTAAACCCTAAACCCTAAACCCTAAACCCTAAACCCTAAACCCTAAACCCTAAACCCTAAACCCTAAACCCCAAATGCAGCAACTCCAGGCCTGCATCTAGTTCCCGCCTTCCCGTGCTGTGCAAGTTGGATGTGAGCCGCCTTGAAGCTGGCCGGGTGCATGGCTTAGGGTTTAGGGTTTAGGGTTTAGGGTTTAGGGTTTAGGGTTTAGGGTTTAGGGTTTAGGGTATTAGGGTTTAGGGTTTAGGCGAAGCCATGGCTTGTCTCTGCTTGATAGGAGGGCTCTAGCCCTTTGAGATGAGCCAACGCAGTTACAATGTGCGCCTTTGTCAGAAAAGAGACTGCACAGCGTATAGGATGCAGACCAGCTTGTAAAAACGCGCGACGTTTCATCCATCTTAGGAGGATCCTAGACATTCGGTTGATGGAGGAAATCTTGCACCACTTAGTGAATAACACGTGACACGACACATGAGCATGACCCCGCACCCCATTTATTGACGCTGATGGACACCGAGGTGGTGCAAGATTTGTGTCATTGGAACCCACGGCACTTCCGAGGAAGAACAATCAATATTAAAAAGGGGGCGCGGGGTCTCTACTTTGCTTGGCCATATGAAGCGGTGCAAGATTTCCTCCATCAACAGTTTGACAGACATTTTCAGCTGGCGCGCCCACGCCCATGGCTTTGCCCTGTCCGAACTAGCAAAGGGCTTCGAAGGTTGCCTTCCGTGTGGCTTCAGTATGCCCCAGGGTGCAGCAGTCGGAGAAGGTGACGTTTTAAGGGTCGGGGTCCAGGGGTCGGGACAACAGAACAGGCCCCTGAACTGGACCTATTTGTTTTCCTCCTCCGCCTGCTAGCTTCCCAATGTTCATCAGTGTACCCAACCTGCACCCCTGAGCGTCGCGTCATCGCCCCAAAGCCCCATCAGCGTGAAGAATCACCCCTGAGAGTCGATTCATCGCCCAAAAGCCCCGTCAGCGGAATAGGTCTGCAGACTAATGTGTGCAGCAAAGATGGCTACGATGACCGAAAGAAGGCCAATACCTAAAGAATCAACAAGGAGCCAGTGCCACAGCCTGCCACAGTGGTTAACCACCTCCCTAAATGAACCCCGACCTATTTCCAGAAACCCCAAAATAGGTCCGGACCCATTTCTCGGGGGGTCGCCCCCCACCCACCCCACCCCCTCCCCCCCCACCCCTTCAAGGGGCGGAACTCAAGGCGTGACAGCTAGCGTGCAGCGAGACCACCGGCGGGAACTCGACATTTGCTAGCGAAACAGGTGTGGCCGACAATATGCCGGATGATCGCAAAGCAGCCACAAGCCACTTTGAGAAACGGCTAGCTACCACAAGCAGATTGGCGGGGCTCGGACCTGCAAGTGGCGACAGCAGAGAATCTTCGCTCAGCAGTCGCAGCGTTAGCAGTCCTTCCGACGACTCATGCGACAGCAGCAGCTGAAAATTGGTCCGTGCTAGCATCCTGTCTAGGACATCACGCCTCCATCTCAATCAGCTTTTTTTCCTTTGGACATATGGCGGAACGCAAGTACTGGCGCATCAACGTCAATTTCGGGAACAAGAATTTTACAACAACCCATAAACTTCTTTCATTGCGGAGCCACCATGCGTTGAATCTGGGCCATGCGTTTCAGCCTCCCAAAGCAGAAGCCTCCTCCTCCTCCGGGCCCGAGCTCGCGCGATGGGATGAACTCCATCCCGGAACTCTCCGAGGGAGCCTTGGCGACGTCTCCCTCCTCCAGTCCATGCGCGTCTTCCCAGAAGACCTGGAAGGGATGCCAGGTCGGCCCTGGAGACATTTTGTTTTTTTTTCCCTTTTTGGGTTCAGGAGGATCATACTCAGTTTCTGTTTTCCTTTTTTTTCTTGGGGGTTTAGCAGGATCATATTCTCTATTTTCCCTATGTTTTCAAACTTTCCCTTGTTTGGGTTTAGGAGGATCACACTCAGGAATCTATCTTTCAGAGGGGTTTAGGGTTTAGGGTTTCGGGTTTAGGGTTTAGGGCTTAGGGTTTAGGAGGGCTTTCTTAAGTGGCCCCTCCGAGGATGTTGGCCTGGCGCCTACGCCGTGGTCTTCGCCGTGAACGCCGCGGCGACGGCTCTGAACCTGTTTCTTCCGACGCGGTCCGATGCTTGGTAGCGAAGTGGTATTATTATGATTATTGTTACTATTATTCATTTTTTTAAACCTTTTTTGGGTTCAAGGTACTCTTTTCCCCTTTTTTTGGGTTCAAGGTACCCTTTTACCGTTTTCCCTTTTTTGGGTTCAAGGTTCCCTTACAAAACCCTTATTGTAATATGGGTTCCTGGGCTACTAAGGATGTCGCCAGCTACTACCCCGGCTATCTCTTCATCTGGTCCTCGTACAATGTGTTGGACTTTGTCTTCTTCGTAGTGCTGGTGCTGGCGAGTTTCGGATGTGGCTTTGTGGCAGCTTTCCTGCTGAGAAGGGCCGGAGCTTCAGTGCACGCCAGGTCGGCCTGCGGCTACGCAGTCACCAATTGGCTGAACTCAGTGCTGGCCTCATCCATCTTCATCGGAGGCCCAAAAAGCATACCAGTGCTGGGCTTTGCGGATGTCAATGTAAGGACATGGAACCTTGCCTTGTTCTTCTTCAGAATGGTGATCTACTTGCTATGCTTGTTCTGGATGCAGCTGCTCATCGCGCAGAAGCTTGAGTTCCTGGAGCACGCCTCGCAGCAGAAGTATCGGAGCGGGTGCTTCCGCAAGCTCATCTGGGCGCAAGGCTTCGGCGTCTTCGCGGTGGTCCTGTCGCTTTGCCTCTACCTGTTCCGGCGCTGCTCTGTGATGGTCGCCTTCGGGATGGCGCTGTGGACATGGTTCTGCAACGTTGCGGCGAGCGTCGTGGCGATCCTCTCCCTCACCCGCTCCTACGTGCAGCTGCGGAAGGTTGTGCGTGTGGCGAAGATCGAGGACGCGCCGCTTCCTGTGAGATCTTCCTTGAAGCGTGCAAGGAGGTTTGCTGGGCTACAGATGGTGGGGGTCTCCTCCTGCCTCGTTCTCACGATCTTGGCCGTGCCAGCAGCGTACTGTAACTCCACCTGGGCAATCCCGGGGGTGTACGACTGGGACGAGAACAACTCTTGGACTTGGGTGGTGTTGCTTGCTCGGGCTCTGAATTTCCTGGGGCCTGCGGTGGCTGTGCTGCTCCTCTCCGGCAGCCATCGGGTGCCTACTCAAAGCAGCCAACGCAAGACTAGATCGTTCACGTGCTGCACAGCTCGTGGCCGGAAATGGCCCGCGCAGCCCAAGGCAGTGTCGAAGGGAACCGAATGGAGCCCCGCATGGCAGGCAAAAGTGGCAGAGCTCTCATTGCGGGGCATGACTTTGAACAGCTTGTTGCGCTTTTATCAGGAAGACATCCCCTCCATTCCAGACTGGAGCTACTCACCCAACAGCCACTTGACTAGAGATGTGGTTCGCAGGGTGATCATTCCTCTCACCAGCTTTGAAGAGTCTGCATATGCAGCCTCCGTGTTGAACAGGGACGGCCCTCAACGGGCTAACATCATGGTGACGCACAGCTGGAGCAACACATTCAAGGACCTGCTGGCCGCAGTGATCTCGGACGCTCTTCAGGAATGCAGCTTCAAGCTGGTCGCAAACTTGCTGTCAAGTGCGGAGGACTGCGCCTTCCTTGCTCAGCTCCTGGTTGACAGTGGTCGCCTGGGAGACACCTACTGGATCTGTGCATTTGCGGTGAACCAACACACCAGCATCTGCCACAGCAATCCTTACGACCGGGATCCTCTGACTAATCAGCTGCACCCGGTGTGTAGTTGCAGTTCTGTGACCATCTCTGATCCAGATGGCTTGAACCCCTTGTCAGAGATCAACAAGTTTGACGACATGATGTATCATCTGGCAACAACAGGAGTCTGCAGGCAACTAGTTGCAGTGGACGAACCTCTTTGCTTGTTTCAGCGTGCTTGGTGCATGGCCGAAATTGCAGAAGCCAAGCGCTTGCACATGAAGCAGTCTTTAAAACTTCCGTCCAAGGCCGCGATCGAGCTGAATGCTCTGGCGCTGGAGACCCTGGATGTTCGGAACATGCACGCCTCCTGCATCAAAGACAAAGACCTGATACTCAGCAAGATCACGACCAGCCAGAGCATCGAGGAGTTCAATGAAGACCTCCATTCCCTGATTTTTGCTCCGAAGTCAGGACTCTTGGCTGCTTGGCAGGCCATGGATAGCCTCCAGCAGATGGGAGAAGTGGGCAGGCTCATCCGATGGGGCCTCGCCGACGCGGGCACTGGGAAGGTCTGGAATGCCTGGGAAGCCGATGCATAGTTATGCACAATTCAGTTTGCAACATAGCGACATGGAGTTTGGGGTTGAGGGTTTAGGGTTTGTGGCGACTGTAAATGTGCAGAAGACGTTCCTAGAGCCGTTTACGATCCACATAGGGCTGAGGGTTCAGGCTTCGGTTTCGGTGGTTTTCGCACTTACCAGAACGAAGCGACGAAAATCAGCAGGGGGGGGGGGGGGGGGTGGCATTTGGGGTGTAGGGTTTAGGGCTTGAGGCTTACAAACCCTAACCTCAAAACTACAGTTTCTAGGGGCTAAGATTTAGGGTTCAACTTTTAGGGTTCAGGTTCAAAGTTTCGGGTTCAGGATTTAGGATTTGGAGTTTAGCTTTTAGGGTTCAGGGGTGTAGGAGCTCCTGGGGGTCGCAATGGCCATCGGGTTTAGGGCTTCGGGGTATTGAGCCCTTATGGGTTTCAGGGCCGTTCAGGGCTCATGCAACCGGATACTTCCTTGGGAGAACGGGGTAGTGAACAAGCGCGGCCTCGTCTCCTGTATAGAGTGCCTCCCGGCCAGCCTTGATCTCCTTACAGTTTTGCATTGCGCGCCGGCCTCACACGTCGGGCTGGGCGCACAGCACGCAGGAAGCCACAGCAGTCTCCTGTCGTGCTCTCTGGGAAGCTGGGTTGAGTTGCCAGCCCTCAACCCCTCCTCATCGAGTTGAACTTTCGGACTCGAAATCAAGGGGTCTGTGGGTTTAGGGTTTAGGGTTTGGTGTTTAGGGTTTAAGGTTTAGGGTTCATCCCCCGTGGGCCTTAGGGCTTTGGGGTTTCTTGTGGGGTGACGTGTTGAACGGCGTTTACCGCTTCGAGGAGGGTGCGAGCTTTAGGACTGCAGGATGAATTGACAGCGCATTGGCACGGTTTAGGGTTTAGGGTTTAGGGTTTAGGGTTTAGGGTTTAGGGTTTAGGGTTTAGGGTTGCAGGGCGCCCCCTAGGAGGTTGACAGTTGGAGAAGAGTTCAGGGTCTAGGGGTTTAGAATTTCGGCATAGCTTCTCTGATGATGCGTGCAGCATTCAATCCCAAGCCCCAAGCCCTACATCCGCATCTTTAAGGCTTCAGAACCCTAAGCCCTGAACCCCAAACCCCTGAGCCCCTTCAAGCCCTAAATTGCCGGAACCCTAAACCCTAAACCCTAAGCCCTAAACCCTAAACCCTATACCCGAAACCCTAAACCCGAAACCCTAAACCCGAAACCCTAAACCCTAAACCCTAAACCCTAAACTAGGAACGGCACCCAGGGCATGGCCCCGGCCGATTTGTAGACCTCGGCCTGGGATTGCGCCCAAAGACCCCAGTGCCACTTTGTGAAGGAAGATAGGCGTTTAGGGTTGAGGGTTTGGGGTTTAGGGTTTAGGGTTGAGGGTTTAGGGTTTGGGGTTTGGGGTTTAGGGTTCAGGGTTTAGGGTTTGGGGTTTGGGGGTCCAGGGATACCTTCTTGGGGTCCTTATTATGAGGCAATCCTACTATATGGCGGTCCACTTCAGGGGTTCCCTATTTTCGTAAACCCTCATACTTCTTAAACCATATACGGAACCCTCTTCTACTTTTAAGGAATTAAGGAATGTTGCCTAGTTAAGGGGTGTTGAGTGGTGTAGGTCGGACTGCGGGCTTTAGGGCTTAATTTGGGAGCTACCATGGACGGGAGGGAGGGAACGGCGAATTCGCATTCCTTGTTGTTCATGGCTATGATCATCATATTCCGTTGTCCGCCGTTGTGGCTCACGGTTGTGCTTTACTTCAAGCCGGCAAGAGCCCCAAAGCGTACACGCGCGCACACACACACACATGTGCTCACAGCTGAGGCTGTTGATCGACAAAATGGCAGAACTTCTTGCAACATGTCATGTGGCAACATGTCATGAAAGTGGCTTCGTCCCATGTTTCAACTGGTAAGTGACAGTCTGCATTGCGGTTCTTCAACATGATCGGTGGAGAGCTCCTTGTGCGGGCCTTGGCTACTTGTTGTTCAATGCATATCTTGAAGGTTTCAGTTCAAGCTTGAGGTTAAGGTTTGCTGGCAATCTTCCATTGGAAGGAGAAGACATATTGGGTTGATCCAGAAAGGGCGTTGTTTCCTTATTCATCCCATCCCCCTAATATTAAACCCCCTCCCATTATAGTTCCATTATAGTATATGGGGAGTAGGTAATATGGGGGGGGGTTTAAAGTATTAGGGGGAGGGGAATGCTGCCTGAGCTGTCAGCTGTAGGCGCGCGTAGAAAATTTTACGACTTGGGTTTCAGACGCTGAAAATTCAGATCAAGTATTTCATTCTTCTTGCAACTTCAAAAAGGCATTGTTTGGCTGTGCAATACTCCAGCTTTAAATACGGATAACGCCGATCCTTGATTTTCGCATGAGAGCTCGAGTGTGATGGTTCGGCTTTCCATTCCGCCAGCCCGAACAAAAACAAAACCCTTCAACCCTTCAAGGATAGTAGTAATACGCAATTCCATATAATCCTGCATAACTCTTGGAAAAACAAACACGTATCCGAACCTTAAGCCCTAAACCCTCAACCCTAAACCCTAGTACGTAAACCCTAAACCCTCAACCCTAAGCCCGAAACCCTAAACCCCCTAAACCCTAAACCAAAGCCTTAAACCCATGCCTGAAAGGCGGCGAGATTTTTTTTGAGATTGAAGAAAGTTTTCAGTTTCGACAGCAATTTCGGCGAAACCTGGTTACTGCGCCTACGCGCAAGCCGGAAGTTTCCCCTCTTCAGTACATCATTTGGAAGCGCATGGCAAGCCTAAAACAATAAAAACGCCTTAAACCCTAAGACCTCAACCCCAAGCCCTTTTGATCACCCAGTCCTGGCCCTGCAGATACTAATGGTGGCTGAGAAGCCATCGATCGCGGCCGCTTTGACAGAGGCCAAAAAGCTGCAACGGTTTCTGGGGCTTAGGGTTTAGATTTGGGGTTTAGGGTTTAGGGTTTAGGGTCTAGGGTTCAGGGTTTAGGGCGTGTAAGCCATGGAAAGATATGAAAGATTGAATGGCCAGCAGCCACCTCACCTTCTTCCGTTTTCAAGTTGCAATGTAAGGTTCAGCGTTTGGGCTTGGGGCTTAATGTCCTAAACCCTAAACCCTGAACCCTGAACCCTAAACCCCAAACCCTAAATCCTGAACCCTGAAATTATGATCACGGGTTTAAGCTTCCAACCCGACCATCGTAGAGCCCTGAAACCCCTCAGTCCAGAGCTGTTGGTGGAACGCGAGCCGCTGGAAGGTTTGGGGGTTTGTGGAACCCCAAACCCCAAACCCTAAAACTCTAAACCCTAAACAACCCTGAACCCTTACCCTAAACCCTAAACCCTAAACCCCGAACCCCAAACCCTAAACCCGACACCCCAAACCCTAAACCCTGAACCCCAAACCCAACCCTAAACCCTAGCCAGCCCCCGAATGAGGCGCTTTGCCCTCCGCGCAGTGGCGCCTCGAAGCGCCGTGGCACATCGCCCTCCTCTCCCGTCCGAGACCTGGGACTTTTCTTTTGTTGGGTAGGGCTTAGGGTTTAGGGTTTAGGGTTTAGGGTTTAGGGTTTAGGGTTTAGGGTTTAGGGTTTAGGGTTTAGGGTTTAGGGTTTAGGGTTTAGGGTTACACGCCCAGCTCTCCATGAAACCGATCACAGTTTTGAGCCCAAGGGCTGAGCACTCCTAGCCCCACATTCCCAAGCACCTAAGCACACCCTAGCCCCTGAACTAGGATGGCCCTTAAGACCCTCTGATAAAATATCCTTGAACATCTGGCGGTTCTCTGGCGTGTAAAGGTGTGCGTTGTGTGAGGCATGTTGCTTGTTGAGGAGCAGGGTTCACTCCAGAAGTTAGGATTTAGACTTTAGGGCGGTTTGGGGTTTAGAGTTTAGGGTTTAGGGTTGGCCTGAAAATGTAGTGCCTGTCCGCCTCCAGTCAGTTCAGCTGGACAAAATGCGCGCGAGGTCCACGAGTACAGCGGAACTTTTCAGCGCGCCGGGCTCAGGTGCAACTAAACCCCAAACCCAAAACCCTAAAAACCCTAACAATCCTAAAACCCTAAAAACCCTAAACCCTAAACCCTACATCCTAAACCCTAAACCCCAAAAATCCGAAACCCGAAACCCTAAACCCTAAACCCTAAAAACCCGAAACCCTAAACCCTAAATCCTAAACCCTAAACCCTAAGCCCATGTTTCTCGGTTTGCTGGATCTTGCCGCAGCGGCAGCACCATTCACATCCCGATGCAAGATTCCAAACCCCAGGCCCTAAGCTCTAAGCAACGAGGCATCCAAGAAGTTCGGTTCAAAACAGGCCCAAAGTCCAACCATCCCAAACGCTCCAAGCAACTGCCAAGGCCTGCCGGCCAGGCGCGGGGCCTTCTTGTGGGTCGGCTTGGGGGTTCCTGTATTTTGGGGATCGCCAGGAGGGCGAGTTTCGGGTTTAGGGCTTCGGGTCCCCGAGAGGGAGGCTTGGATTTTTGTGGGGTGCTTGGGACGTGGTGTTAAGGGTCTACGGCTTACCTGCGCCTTGGAGGTGCCCAAGGCCTTCAAATACCAAAGGCCCCAAACCTCCTAAGCACCAAACCCCAAACCCAAACCCTGGACCCCAAAAGCCCCAAAGCAAGACAACCCTAACCCTAAACCCTAAACCCTAAACCCTAAACCCTAAACCCTAAACCCTAAGCCCCAAACCTCGCCAGGTACCGGGTCACGGCCACGACCGGCCACGTGTACTCCTTGGACTTCGGCAAGGTGGGGCTTAGGGGGTTTAGGGTTTAGGGTTTAGGGTTTAGGGTTTAGGGTTCAGGCTTTCTAAGTAATGTAGCAGCCATTACAGTGGAGAAGAACCGCAGTAAACCCTAAACCAAACCCTAAACCCTAAACCCTAAACCCCAAACCCTAAGCCCTGAACCCTAAACCCTAATCCCTAAACCCTCAACCCTAAGCCCTAAAACCTCAGCTATTGAGTGTCAAGCCGACATTGTGGCAACCAGCCCATGTTCGGAGTGCTCCGTTTCGTAGATGAACATTGCCGCCCCAAACCCTGACACTAAGCACCGAAGTTGGGGTTTTGCGTTTAGGGTTTAGGGCTAGGGTTTAGGGTTTAGGGTTTGGGGTTTAGGGGTTTGGGATTTGGGGTTTAGGGTTTGGGGTTTAGGGTTTAGGGTTTGGGGTTTAGGGTTTAGGGTTTCGGGTGTGGCTCCAAACCCCCTTTCTCAGGAGTACAACCAGTGGGAGACTCACAGCGGAAGCCTTGGGCAGTGTTGGGTCAGATTAATGCCATCTACCATGGGTTTCCCCACTACCCCCCTCTACACTGGTTCAGGGTTTAGGGTTTCGGGTTCAGGGTTTAGGGTTTAGGGTTTAGGGTTTAGGGCTACCCCCCTAGCTTCCCCCCTTAAGTGACCTTAGGGGAACCCATGAATCGACGGGTTCGTGCTCGAGCGGCCAAGAGGACGGGTTTAGTGCTGAGGCTTTGGGGCTGAGGCTTAGGGTTTAGGGTTTAGGGTTTAGTTTAGGGTTTAGGGTTCAGGGTTTAGCGTTTAGGGTTTAGGGCTTTGGGCTTGGGGCTTCGGGGCTAGGGCCTATGGCTTAGGGTTTTGGGGTTTGGGGCTGACGTTTCCTTTGTTCAGGTGTTTCCGAGTACTGCAGCATGAGGGCGTGCAAGTTGATGACGGCATCTTGTGGTGGTCTGAAGGAAGAGAGGGTTGTCTGTGGAGAGAAGAGCCACTGCTTTTTGCCCCCCCTCCCCGGCCCAACAGAACATTCAGGGGGCAACCCTCCCATCCTCGAAGCTGAAACCCTTCAACCTTGGATCCTACATCCTGAGCCTAGACCCCGCGCCCGCAAGCCCGAAGCCGAGACCTTGAACACAAACTCTAAACCTGGATGGCTCACCCGTTACCCATATGGCTTGGGTTCTCAAGAACGGACATCTGTGGATTCCATCTAGGGCTTAGGGGATTGCTTTGTAACGTGACATCACCGCAAAGCTAGTGCCACAAAGAGGTCCAGGACAACGAAGATGCAAACCTAAGAAAGAAAACTGAAAGTAAGTAAACATCGGAATGATTGCCAGCAGCGCCATCGACAGCTTCAAGACCAAGCCATCGTAGACATGCGAACACATAATGCGCGACGCCAAGCAAAATCAACGGATCATCCGACGTCTTCCGAGCGAAGGCTAAGGGTTTAGGGTTTAGGGTTTAGGGCTTAGGGTTTAGGGTGTAGGGTTTAGGGTTTACAGTAGGGTTTAGGGGCACCCTCATACTCACACCCTCTGCGTGTAAACCCTAAAAACCCTGAAGCTGGAGGCCCAGATGCCTTGTTCAGTGCCCCCACGGTCCGCACCTACGACGGCAGAGCGAACATGCCCGCGTGCTGCCAGCTGGGTTTAGGTTTAGGGTTTAGGGTTTAGGGTTTAGGGTTTGGGGTTTAGGGTTTAGGGTTTAGGGTTCAGGGCCTGATGTTTGGAGCTTGGGGCCGTCCCCGGATACACGCCACCCTGCGGAACGCTACTCAACCCCTGAACCCTATCCCGAATCCCCAAACCCCAACCCCCTAAACCCCAAACCCGAAACTCTTAAACCCCTAGAGCCCTGGGGTTTTTGGGTTTATTTTAGGGTTTAGGGTTTAGGGTTTAGGGTTCGGGCCTAAACTTTAAACCCCTCAACCCTAAACCCCAAACCCGAAACCGCAAACCCCAACTCCAGTGGCCCCTAAATGCCAGGCACATCGCAGCGGAGGCTCAGGATTGTGATCTTCTGGTGCTGTGGCTCGCAGCTTTGCTGAAGCCTTCTGGGTGGAAGGTTTGGGGGTTTGGGGGCTTAGGCCCTAAACCCTAAACCCTAAACCCTAAACCCTAAACCCTAAACCCTAAACCCTAAACCCTAAACAGTAGGACTCCAGGGGTTGAAGAGTTTAGGGCTTTAGGGGTGTAGGGTTTAGAGGGTTGAAGGCTTAGGGGCAATCTTAGGCAAAGGGTGCCTGCGGCCGCCCGACCGCAACTACTTGGGAACAAAACCCTGAAACCCGGCCCTTCAACGCCCCTACACCCTAAACCCTAAACCCTAAACCCTAAACCCTAAATCCCTAAACTCCATCCAAACCCTAAACCTTAAACCCTAAACCCTAGACCCTAGACCCTAAACCCTAAACCCTAAACCCTAAACCCTAAACCCTAAACCCTAAACCCTAAACCCTAAACCCTAAACCCTAAACCCTAAACCCTAAACCCTAAACCCTAAACCCTAAACCCTAAACCTCTCTTTCATACATAATTTTAATGTTGGGAGAGTTACTGGGCAAGGTCATTTTTTTACTGGGCAAGGTTATTTTTTTACTGGGCCAGGTCATTTTTTTTGCTGGGCAAGGTCATTTTTTACGGGGCAAGGTCGTTCCATAAGTGAAATATGTTCTTAATGGTGTGGCATTCTTTGGATTTCTTGACTAGTGAATGCTTGGACTTGAGATGCTGAACCCTAAACCCTAAACCCCAAACCCCAAACCCTAAACCCTAAACCCTAAACCCCAAACCCTAAACCCTAAACCCTAAAAAACCCAAAACAAGCCGGCTCAACCGTGAGAACCCCCAAGCCGGCTCCAACTCAGGACTGCGACCGCCAGTGCCTCAACACGCCAGGTTGTGCGTGTTTAGAGCCTCGGCCCCCCGTCCCGAACTCTTGAAACCCTAAACCCTAAACCCCAAACCCTAAACCCTAAGCCTTAAAACCCTAAACCCTAAACCCTCAACCCTAAACCCTAAACCCTGAACCTCTACATCCCAGACAAAAACTGAGCCCAGGGCTCCAATGACGCAGAGTTTACAACCAATTAGTACCAATTGCTTCAGAACCCCCCCCCCCCCAAAATGGAAGATAGTAATCACTATACTGCCCTTATGTGAATATTATACTTGGGTTCGTAAGCAACTAGCAGTTTTGGTTAGGGAGTAAACTATATTGTAGCCCCAAAACCATAACCTATGGTTTGGTATGTTTTTGCTCCAAAACCCAATGCTTGCAGCCCCAGCAGTTCTTGGTTGCGTTCTGCTGCGCCCGCCAAAGCATGAAACAACCTCAAACCCCATGCGCTTGCCCAGGCAGAACCTCCAGCACCTGCCAAAACCCGAAACCCTGCACCCCCACTCTGGTCCCAAGCCGGTCGGCGGGTTTACATCGGGTTGGCTGACAGTCTAGGGTTTAGGGTTGAACCCAACAACTCTAAACCCTAAACCCTGAACCCTAAACCCGTTTAGGGTCTCAAACATCGTCCATCCCAAAGTCAGATGCAAGAACACACACAGCAATCGGCAGATATGAAAACAGGCATGACCCACTTTTGCAAATCTACCAAGCTCTGCCCTGAACCTTCGACAGCTCAAGACCTCTTGCCCTTAAACCCTAAACCCTAAACTCTAAACCCTAAACCCTAATGCCTAAATCCTGAGCCCTAAACCCGTAACCCTAAACCCTAAACCCTCAACCCCCAAGGCGAAGGCGAGAACATCTGCTTTGAAGTGCTCGATTTGGCGCTGCCCCACATGAGCCTCGGGTGTCAGAAGGTCACAGGGGTGTTAAGGGGGTTCAAGGGGGGTAGGTACCTAGGGAACCTTAGGGAAGCTTAGGGAGTTTTAGGGAGAGGCAGGGAGTATAAGGGAACCTCGGGTTACATACACCCCTTGAACCCCCCTCCCTTAAGAACCCTATAAGGAGGTTGCCTCATCCGCTGTTCCCTGTGAGGCTCGGTTCCCTCGACCCTTTGAACACTTCCTAAGCCAGGATCCTGGCCACTAGACCCTAAACCCTAACCCTAAACCCTAACCCCTGAACACCTTAACCCTTAACCAAACCCCTAAACCCTCAACCCTAAACCCTAAACCCGAAACCTTCAACCCTAAACCCTAAACCCTAAACCCTAAACCCTAAACCCTAAACCCCTAAACCCCGTAAGCAGGATCAAGAAACCAGGATCAAGGGGGCACTTCCGGGTTTTCCCACCCTTAACCCGAAACCCTAAACCCTTAACCCTTAACCCTAAACCCTAAACCCTAAACCCTAAACCCTAAACCCTAGACCCTCCAAGGAAGCCGGCGTCGCCAGGGGCACCGCTCTCAGATTCTTGGAGCCTGCAGCAGGTCTGGAAGTCGAGAGAGGTTTTGGGGCTCTTAGGGTTTAGGGTTTAGGGTTTAGGGTTTAGGGTTTAGGGTCTAGGGTTTAGGGTTTAGGGTTTAGGGTTTAGGGTTAGAGGTTAGGGATCGTTTTGGTTGCTTAGGTTTCTTAGGGTTCTTAGGGGCTTTTAGGGGTTCGTAGGGGTTCTTAGGGAGTTGTCATGACAGTTACAGTTTGAGGATGGTTTAGGTTTTAGCCTAAACCCTAAACCCTAAGCCCTAAACCCTAAACCCTAAACCCTAAACCCTAAACCCTAAACCCTAAACCCTAAACCCTAAACCCTAAACCCTAAACCCTAAACCCTTTAGGGCTTCTAGGGCTTGACCTTGAGGGTAGTAGTGAGAGAATACGAGAGAATCGCCACGTTGAGCCACGCACACAGCCACGCTGAGCCAAAAAGGGCTTCAACGGACAGTTGCTTCAAGTTGATCCTGAACCCTAAACCCTAAACCCTAAACCCTAAACCCTAAACCCTAAACCCTAAACCCTAAACCCTAAACCCTAAACCCTAAACCCTAAACCCTAAACCCTAAACCCTAAACCCTAAACCTTTGGACTGATTCCTGGACCCCGGTTGGAAGGCAGACTGGTATTGGAAGGGAGCTGGCTCATAGGGAAGTTGTAAACCAGCAGAAAAATCCAAGATGTTGTACTCATTGGATGCACTAACCGTTTGATCCATGTTGCATGTCACGAAGTGATGCAACTACTGTAAATCATGCAGATTATTACCTTTATACATAGCCGTAAAAGTGCTTATTTATCACATGCTCATCAGGCGTTCATTTTCGTAGTGCTTGCCGAGCATGGCGATGGCCGGCAGTGAAGGAAGTGCTGAGTCCAAGAGAAAGGCATTCAACGAAGATGATCAAGACCTCAGCGAAAAGATTGTATGTATGAGCAACTAGGAGATTGCATATTGACACCTTATTTATTTTCTTGGGAGGGGAGGGGATTGACTGGGAATGGTGTCCTCCATTGCATTAGCTCTCATATGCCATTTTGGGGATCTATTTTTTTGGTGCCTCAGAAGCTTCAAGCTTGTTTGATCTTGGATTTGTGTTCTCACTTGCAGTTCGATGTACTTCGATGTTAGAACACCTAGGTTGAGTTTCGTAAACCTTAAACCCTAAACCCTAAACCCTAAACCCTAAACCCTAAACCCTAAACCCTAAACCCTAAACCCTAAGCCCTAAACCCTAAACCCTAAACCCTAAACCCTAAACCCTAAACCCTAAACCCTAAACCCTAAACCCTAAACCCTAAACCCTAAACCCTAATCCGACGGAGAAGATTGCCAAATATCTCGCCCTCGATGCAGACACCGTGCTGAATCATCTGGCCAAGCGACGGCGCACGGAAGGCACCTGTGGCCACGAGGCAGATGGGTTTAGGGTTTAGGGTTTAGGGTTTCGGGTTTAGGGTTTAGGGTTTAGGGCCGCAGAGGCAGATGAAGCAGCAATGGCGTCGGTAGCAACTTGGACAGAAGACTTTTTAAGCTGGCGGGATGGGATTGTGGTGGCTTGTGCCGCATCAGATCACGTGCAAATGGGACCATGCAGATTCAAAAGTGGTATGGAAGGTTTGATTGCCTTTTTTAACCTGCGTGGAAAACACTATCCCAGAAAACTGAAAGCTTCTCCATAGTCATCGTCATTCCCCAGAAACCTATCACATTTGCTGATGTTACCAGCATTGTTTTCCTGCTGTTGCTTTATGTTGTTTGTGAGTCATGCACAGTCAGACTGCAACGTGACATTTTGTTGCGACTTATTGTCCTCCCTTAAGGAAGGTCCCCTCTCTAAGGTGAAACGCTTGTTGGAAGATCCAGAAGATCTTTGCTGCCCCATCTCAAGATGTCTCATGGAGAACCCCGTCGTGGCCAGTGATGGCTACACCTATGACACTCTGTCATAGTTGGGTAACGCTTTACATTTTTTAGGGGTACTTAAACCCAATAAGGAATAAAACCTAAACCCTAAACCCTAAACCCTAAACACTAAACCCTAAACCCTAAACCCTAAACCCTAAACCTACACCTAGGACAAGGAGAGCATTGAAGCAGCCTGGCAAAGGAAGAGAGTGTCGCCCATGACCAACAAGCCCATGAAGAAGAAGCAGGCTGAAAGTTGGTCAAAAAACAGTGGGACACCAGTTGTTTGTCCAGGTGTAGAACACATAGATGACATTCAGCACTGAAAAAGGGGCAATGTGACCAGAATCAGGTGGTACCTACACAAGACAAGAAAAGCGCGATTGTGGACTACAAGACCAAGACTGTGAATGAGATTCTCAAGATTCTCCCACGCATCCATGACCGCGAATCGATCACCCAGCTTCTTCAACGCGCCGAAGGCTTCGTTCGCCCCTATGCCAAAGACAAATCCGAGCAAGGGAAGTTGAGACTTACCTCAATGAACGATGTCATGACTCAGTCATGACATAGTGTTACCTGCAGTAGACAGTTGCCTTAATCCTCTTGAGCATTATCTTTTTCTATCATCTCGAATCATCTCGAAGCATGGCAACATGACAAAGACGCAACGTCGCCAGCGAAGCTGGTGAGGCTACGGACATCGCGGTCTCAGAGGGTCCATGTTGAGGGTTTAGGGTTTAGGGTTTAGGGTTTAGGGTTTAGGGTTCCTAGCTACCTGACGTCAGACGCACAGAAATTGCGTTGCTTTTCGGTTTTGAGTTTCTTCGTGGGCTGAGGATCACGCTCTTGCATCTGAAGGCTGATCTGCCCAAAGACTTGCGGGGGGATGCCATACCCGAGCTTCTCAGGTTGCTCTCAGAGAGGGAAGATGATGCCGGACTGAGGGAGGTCTTGAAGAAGTTTGGTGATGACCTGGCTCACCATGTGTCAGAGTTGAGTGATGACATGCTGGCCAAGCTTCATGCCCTTGCACCCAGTGAGAAGGTGTCCTCGATGCTAGCCCAGGAGCTGGCATGCAGCATGGCGAAGATGAAGAGTGCTGCAGGCGTGAAATCCTTGTGGCAGATCCTCAAAAGGCTTGCCGCGACGTGTGAAGCGGCCGAAGCTCAATCGGGCCAATGGTGTGCAGGAGAGGCCTGTGGACTGTTCTTGGCGGCTCATCCGAAATTCAAAGCTGATCTCAAGGACCTGCCACTGGCAGCGCTGAGAAGCACCAACGTCTTCATGACAGATGCCTCAAAAGCCTCCGCGCGTGCCATGGAGCTTTTCCGCTGCGACCTGGGTCTTCCCAAAGTGAAGTCGGATGCATCAGTCTTGGCGCAGGTCCTGCTGGAGAGAAGCAAGCGCGAAGAGAAGGCCCAGAAGCAGAAGCTCTTGATGGAAGCGTATGAGTTGGATGAAAGCGATGCAGAGATCCGGACGGCCTTGATTCAGGCAGGGTAGAGAAGTTGCATGAAATGGCACTGTTGCATGAGGTGTTCAATAGGTTAAATATGGCAGAATGCGGTCTTTGAGTCAGCTCCTACAGCAGCCGAAAATCAGACCCAATAAGCCCATTTTGCCAGAGGTTCTCAGAGAGGCCTTGGAAGGGTCTGAAGGAGACTTTGACAAGGAAGACATGTTGCTCAGAGCGCTCTTTGCAGAAAATGACAAGATTCCTGAGGAGTTTCGGGAAGTCGGTGTTTGGATGGATTTAAGATAGTGTTTCGGTGACTTTCACCATCCATTTAGTTCGTTGGAGGACTTGTTGCCAAAGCTGTCGCTGAAGCTCAAGACGTTGCCACCTCAGCACTGTTTGGCACTTGCCAAGCAGCTTTCCTGCGCGGATCGCAAAGTGGATGGTGCCAAAGTGGCAGTCATGGCAGCAGAGGGCTTTGAAGATGCCAACTCTGCCAGAGCCGCATATCTCTCAGCTTTTCAGATGGATCGACAGAATCAGGATGCCTTCCTTGGTGTCATTGATGCCTGTGGCTTTGCCGCTGAGAAGTGTCACCAGCTGGAGTGCCGCATATCCGAGATGTCCCAGCTGGAGCAGAAGCTCAAGATTTCTCAACAGAAGCAAGATCGATTCAACAAGAAGCAGCAGGAGGAGATCACCAACCTCCAGAGAGAGCTGGCCAACGCCACAGAGACGTCGGGCACGCTTCGTAGACAGCTTTTGGGCCAACAAGATAGGCTAGCGAAGCTTGAGCAGTCTGTATCTACTCTGAGGCACAATCCATTTTCTGGTATTAGATTCTAGACCCTTTGGCTGGTAGTGTATCCTCTGCCAGCAGAAAGGTCAAAGGGTTTAGTTCGTGGGACGCCAATGCTTTTGCGTTGCGTAGTTTATCCTGTGCAAGCCACACGGGACCGGGGGGAAGAAAATGTCTTCAGAAGTGCTTGCGAAGCCAGTGATGTTTTTGATGCGCCCGCCAAACAAGTTGACTGATGTACGCACACAATTGAGATTTCAACTGACGTCAATTTGAGGCATGTTCCAAACCACGAAGCCAAGTAGTAAGTAGGGAAACCACGCGGTTGCTCCAAATGTTGTTGCCGGGATCGGGATAGATGCCAGACTCCCGGGTAAAGTTCGTTTTTTTCAGCTTCCGGGCTGTTTGACGCAGTGGCAACACCAGTTCGGTGCGCGTCACCAGGGACACTCGTCGATCCACCACGGCTGTTGCAGATACTATGATGTTCGCACAATGGGCAGCTGGTGTACGCAAATCAGGTGGGTAGGCTGGCTCAAGCGAACCAACGCCGGTTGGATCCCAACGACCGACACGGCAACGAGGCCTGGGAGCAGGCGGAGGGGGGAGGCCGGGGTGGCACACGCGCGTTAGTCGCGTGCTGCAGGGGTGATGGAGGGGCGTTTGTGGCATGGTTCCCCAAGCGTCGGCGGAACCAAGGGGGCGGCAGGAAAACTGGAAAAGAATGGCTTTCCGGAAGGGTTCCACGGAAGATGGCGGCAATCGCTCTTGAATTTGCAGCGGTAAATCCGTGATCAGTGTGTCAAGGCACAATACCATAGGTGCGAAGCATCCTGGGAGAAGTTTCGGGCCTACTGCAGCCCTTCTGCACAAGTGTTTATAGGGCTTAGGATCCAGGGTCCAGGCTTTGGGTTTGGTGGACCAGGTTCCACAGCAAACGCTACAGCGACACAACTCAGAAGCAGGGCCGTAGCACCTCAACCCCTCAAAACCCTCATCCATCCGAAACCCTAAGCCCTAAGCCCTAAACCCTAAACCCTCAACCCTGAGCCCTAAACCCTAAACCCTAAACCCTAACCCTAAACCCTAAACCCTAACCCTAAACCCTAAACCCCCCCAAAAAACCCTAAACCCTAAACCCTAAACCCTAAACCCTAAACCCTAAACCCTAAACCCTAAACCCTAAACCCTAAACCCTAAACCCTAAACCCCTGAACCCTAAACCCTAAACCCCAACCCTAAACCCTAAACCCCTCAGAACCCTAATCCATCCGGAACCAAGAGCCAGGCATTCCCGGACGCGTACCGCGGTTGCGTGTACCGTGCCAGGCACCCAATGAGCTCTAGCAGTTGGGGGCACATGTTGGGTGTGTATATGTATATATATATATATATAATTTTACATATATATATATATATATCTTTATTTGTATTTCTTTTTATGTTTATATACACATAGATAAATAGGAGAATATAAATAGGCAACAACAAATGTGTATGTATACGCACACACACACAGACATATATGTATGTTCATATGTCTTTGTGTATAGACCTACATGCGGGACAGCCCTACAATTGTTTCCGGTTTTGGGAAAGTTCGCGTTTGGGGGCCCAGCGGGTGTCGCAGCTCTGGAAGGGCCTACAGAGTTCCCCGACCCCCGAGCAGCCCGCCCCCAAATTCGTGCGAAGCCTCTGAACCTCAAGAGCCTACACCCTCAAGCCTAAACCCTAAGCCCTAAACCCTAAGCCCTAAACCCTAAACCCCAAACCCTAAACCCCAAACCCTAAACCCTAAACCCCGCCCGCTGCCCGTGGTTCCCTGCGTCGGACTCCTGGCAGGTTCAGCTCACTAGCGCCCCAGGATCTACAGGCAGGAGCAGAAACATGGTTTACGGCTTAGGGTTTGGGGTTTAGGGTTTAGGGCTGAGGGTTTTAGTGTTTGGGGCTTAGGGTTTGGAGTTTAGCTAGGGTTTAGAATGTACCCTAGGAGAGGCAGGAGGGACAGGGAGAAGGAGAGGGAGGGGAGAGAGGGAGATGGAATCAGAGGGACAGAGAGAGAGGGAGAGGGTTTAAGGTTTGCGCGATAGGGTTTCGGAACTGAGGGGTTCTTGTTTACACACGAAGCTTTAGGTTTAGTGTGTTTGGCATGTCAGATGTTGCAGTTTTTTGAGTGTTTCTTGGTCCTCGGGCACTTGTCCGCTGGATATGGTGGGCCAGAAATAGCCTGGAGCTGGCCCACAAAAATACTAGTTCTCGGGCTAGAGGTTAGCAGTTGCCCCAAAACCCTAAAGCCAGGGGGGTTGAAATCGACCAGTATGTGGCTCACGGGTGAGGGTTTAGGGTTTAGGGTTTAGGGTCTAGGGTCTAGGGTTTAGGGTGTAGGGTTTAGGGTCTAGGGTTTAGGGTTTAGGGTTTAGGGGTACCTAGTTCTTGCATGTTCTTGCTAGGCGGCGATGATGCAGCTGGCGCATCCCAACCGCGATGAAGCGCTGTCCGTGGATGCGCGGCAGGAGCGGCAGGGGTTGCCTCGAGGCATTGGGGCAGTTTAGGGTTTAGGGTTTAGAGTTTAGGGTTTAGGGTTTAGGGTTGGGGATTTGGGGTTTAGGGTTCTGGGGCTTTCAGAGTGCGGGGCCTAGCTGAAAGTTCATGGGCACTTTGCTAGAAGCTAGATTATGCTGTTCTGCGTACCTTAAGTTCTGCAGCTGCCCTAGTGATATCCCAACGTGTAAGTACTTGTGGGGGCTTCAAGCATCGTCAGAGCCCTTGTAAGCATCGAGCTCTGTACATTGCATGTTTTGGGATTGTTCCAGCTCCTGCATGGCTTGACGTATAACCTGGGGCAGGCCTTTCAAACCGGGGCATCGCAATCAGCGCATGGGATCATCAGATATTTCCCCAGCAGCTACACGGGCAGCTCTACTAGAACCCTGAACCCTGAACCTTTTCTAAAGGGAACCTCCAAAATGGTACCCACGTTTTCCGCCCTCCCCTCCCCTTCCCTGCCAAACTCACGACTCCAGCTCAACCCTGAACCCCTACAACCTCTAAACCCTAAACCCTAAACCCTAAACCCCAAACCCCAAACCCTAAGCCCTAAACCCCTACAACCCTAAATCCTAAACCCTAAACCCTCAACCCTGAACCCTGAACCCTAAACCCAAAACCCCAAGCCCCAAACCCTAAACCCTAAACCCTAAACCCCAAACCCTAAACCCTAAACCCTAAACAACCCTAAAACCCCAAAGGAGCTCGATTTGAGGGTCGGCGTGGCTTTCTCGAGGCCGGGGGTTGCGCGGGGGCTTTTCAGGCTTCGGGGTTGAGGATGTAGGAGGTATGGTTCGGGGTTTACGGTTTAGGGTTTAGGGTTTAGGCTTTAGGGTTTAGGGTTTAGGGTTTAGGATTTAGGGTTTAGGGTTTAGGCTTTACGGTTTACGGTTTGGGGCTTAGGGTTTCGGGTTTCGGGTTTGGGGTGCAGGGTCGGTTTTCGGGTTTGCCGGCGCTTGGAGGGTCTAGGGTACATAGGGCCAAAGCCCGAAATCTCAGCGCCAGACCCGAGGCCCTAAACCCGAAACTTTAGGGTTTAGGGTTTAGGGTTTAGGGTTTAGGGTTTAGGGTCCTAAACTCTGAACCCCAAACCCTGAGCCCTAAACTTTAACCCAAAGCCTCAACCCTGAACCCCAAACCCGATAGAACCGAAAGCTTTCAAATTTCAAAACCCGAAGCCCTCCCATTTTGTGGTTGGTAGCATCACGTGTGGCGTGTGGTATCTTGCACGAGCTTGTCACGCACCTGACAGGAATGACATGGCAGAATGCTGAAATCCTGCACCCCAAACCCTAAACCCGAGACCATAAACCCAACTTTCTGAAGCTCCCAACCTCTCCTAATTAAACTTCAGCCATGAACCCAAAGCCTTCAACCCCATCCCCGAACCCCAACACCCAAAACCTGTCGGAATCCTCAACCCCTGAAGCTACCCCTCAACACCAAAACCCAAAACTCGAAAACCCCGAACCCGAAACCCTAACCCTAAACCCAAAACCCTACACCCTACACCCTACACCCTACCCTAAGCCCTAAACCCTAAACCCTAAACCCTAAACCCGTGGAGCTCCCAGCCCCAGGCTTCAGACCATGTACTTCAGGAAGCACTTTGGGCGACAGCTGGGCAAGCAGATGGTCACGTGACCGGCGTCTGGCAAGCTGGAGCTTTTCTCGGGCTCAAGGGGCTCAGGGTTTCGGGTTCAGGGTTCAGGGTTTTAGGGTTCAAGGCTGAATGTTCAGGGTTTCGGGTTTAGGGTTTAGGGTTGAAAGGTTGATTTTCTCAGGCCCCAAGAGCACGAAATTTGTTGTAGCTCTGAGCTTTAACATACCCAGGACTTCATTTCTGTCCAGGGGAAGTTGCATGTTAGGGTTTAGGGTTTAGGGTTTCGGGCTTAGGGTTTAGGGTTTAGGCTTCAGGGTTTGGGGTAGTGACATGGTCCCTTTAATCTGGTCCCTCACCTTAAAGGGTATGAAATCTGGGCCCCCGGGTTGTTTCTATGGTATGCAAGGGTTCTCCAAAGTAGGGGCCCGCATCAAGAGACCATGTAACTGTCCTACGATCATGGACCTGTTCATGTCGGAGCATTCGCAGGAGCTTTCGTGTCGCGTACAGCATGTTCCTGAAATCAGGAGGTTGAACTTCTGTGTACTCAGTTGTTTGTGTGAGTTTTGGGCGCAAGAGTTATGACCAACCTAGAATCCTAAACCCTAAGTCCCCAACCTCTTAAGCCTGAACCCGAACCCCACACCCTAAACCCGAAACCGAAACCCTGTTGCAGAACAGCACTCGAAACCCTAAACTCTAAACCCTAAACCCTAAACCCTAAACCCCCCTAAACCCTAAACCCTAAACCCTAAACCCTAAACCCTAAACCCTAAACCCTAAACCCTAAACCCTAAACCCTAAACCCTAAACCCTAAACCCTGCCCGTCCCGCACTTGTCTTGTGCCGAGAGGTATGGGCCTTGCCAGATTCCCACTCTTTGGTTCTGCGTCCACCGGCACGTCTGGGCCCCTGGAGTAGGATGGGAGGGTTTAGGGTTTAGGGTTTAGGGTTTAGGGTTTAGGGTTTAGGGTTTAGGGTTTAGGGTTTAGGGTTTAGGGTTTAGGGTTTAGGGCTAGGGTTTAGGGTTTGGGGTTTAGGGCTGACGGTTCGGGAAGTCGATGCTCGCAGTCTGCGTAGGGGGCTGGGGGGGTCCGGGTGGGGTGGGGCTGAGGGGAGGGGAGGTTTCAGGTTTCATCCGGGTTCTGATGAGGGC
This sequence comes from Symbiodinium natans, assembly GCA_905221605.1. Taxonomy (NCBI): domain Eukaryota; class Dinophyceae; order Suessiales; family Symbiodiniaceae; genus Symbiodinium; species Symbiodinium natans. Next base: position 483,167 of record CAJNDS010002102.1, read on the forward strand.
GGGCTTCCCAAGCTCAGATTCTAGCTCCTTGTGCCTAGACCTTAAACCCTAAACCCTAAACCCTAAACCCTAAACCCTAAACCCTAAACCCTAAACCCAAAACTCTATCAGCTGACTTGTCGCTACCCGTAAACCCTCGAGTCGCTTGAGCTTCGGCACGCGACGAAGCCGGCACACCAAAAACCTCCTAAACCCTAAGCCCTAAACCCTAAACCCCAGCCCTAAACCCTAAACCCTAAACTGTAAACCCTAAACCCTAAACCCTAAACCCTAAACCCTAAACCCTAAACCCTACATCAACCCTAAACCCTTGAGGTGGCGATCGAGGACTTCGTACCCGAAGCTCGGCTGCGAGAAGGGCTCGGGCCTGGTGCTACCCCGACCCTCTTTAGGGTTTAGGGTTTAGGGTTTAGGGTGAGCCCTTCAGCTCTCTCAGCCGTTTTTTTATCAGCCCTGAACCCTAAAGACCCGGGCCCTCAAGTCTGCGAGACACAGGGGGGCACCTGGAGGCCTGAAGGGGTTTAGGGTTTAGGGTTAGGTTCTAGGGTTTAGGGTTTAGGGTTTAGGGTTTAGGTTCTAGGGTTTAGGGTTTAGGGTTTACTCTGAGCCTTTTCGGCGACATGCGCCCAAGCCATGAATGCCGAAGCCTTGGGCTGAGGGGTTTAGGGTTTAGGATTTAGGGTTCAGGGTTTAGGGTTCAGGGCTTAGGCGGTTTAGGGTGTAGGGTTTCGGGTGTAGGGCTCATGGACAGTAAGCATTTTTGGCAGGGGGTTTAGCTTTGAGGGTTTAGGGCTTAGTAAGGTTTAGGGCTTAGGGTTTGGGTAGCCCCTTAACAACCCAATACCCCAGTTATAACCCTATAACCCTATAACCCTATAACCCCATAACCCTAAGCCCCAAACCCTAAACCCTAAACCCTAAACCCTAAACCCTAAACCCTAAACCCTAAACCCTAAACCCTAAACCCTAAATCCTAAACCCTAAACCCCAAACCCAGCCAGGTTTTAGGTGCAGCTAGAGATGCCCCACTTGTAGCCCCCGATATCATTGAGCCTGCCTCGTGAAGAGCGCTTAGGGTTTAGGGTTTAGAGGGTAGAGGGTTTAGGGTTTAGGGTTTAGGGTTTAGGGCTAGGGTTTAGGGTTTAGGGTTTAGGGTGTAGGGGTCCCAGATTTCGGATCTACGTTTTCGCGCCTGAGCCTGGTCATCGGCTCTCTGCCCTCCTGTCTGTTCTCACGCCCTCAGAAGCGGCTGCGACGTTTCGAGTGATTCAGGGGGGAAATGTCTTGAGACAAGGGTTGAGGGTTTAGGGTTTAGGGCTAGGGTTTAGGGCTAGGGTTTAGGGTTTCGGATCTAGGGTTTAAGGGTTCAGGGGGTTCCGGGTTGAGGGTTTCGAGGAGTTCCGGGCTTAAAGCTTCGGAACCCAATTCTTGCGCTGAAGGAGCCGTATTGGCAGCTGACTGCGGCTGTCTCTGCAGGCCTTTGTGAAGCACACTCCCTAGACCCCCTAAACCCTGAACCCTAAACCCTAAACCCAAAACCCTACATAAACCCTAAACCCCAAACCCTGAACCCTAAGCCCTAAACCCCAAACCCTAAACCCTAAACCCTGAACACCAAACGGTTCAGGGCTTAGCCTTGCTCACCCCAAGCCCAAAACCCCCACAACCCCCCCAAACCCTCCGAAAGAGCCCAATGCCCCCTTGAAGAAGGAATATGCCTTAAAAAAGGAATATACCTTAGATGAGGAATATACTATTCCTTACACAAGGAATATACCTTACATCATGCTAAGGATCCCTCTAAAATTTAAGGTATATTTCTTCATTGAGGGGTTTTGCTTCGATGCCCCAAACCCTGAAACCCTCAGCCCTGCGGCCATGTCTCAAAACTGCGTTGAAGGACTTCTTTGAGGGTTCCTCCAACCCTCTACCCTAAACCAAAAGTCTAAGCCTTAAACCCTAAACCCTAAAGCCTTAAACCCCTAAACCCCTAAACCCTAGACCCTAAACCCTAAACCCTAAACCCTCCGCGAAGAGGCTCGCAAAGCTTCCAAGCCCACTGCGACCGGGGAAGAATTTGGAACGAAGCCGAGGCTACGGAGCTTATAGGGTTCATCGGGGGGTGAGGGTGACTTCGAGGGTTTAGGGTTTTAGGGTTTAGGGTTTAGGGTTTAGGGTTTAGGGTTGTTGAGCCGGTTTAGGGTGCAGAGTTCGGCGTTGCCAGTCAGGTTGTCAGGGTTCAGGGTTCTCAGGGCTTGTCAGGGTTCAGGGTTCTCAGGGCTTCTCAGGGTTCAGATTGCAGGGTTAGGGATCAGGGTTTAGGGCTAGAGGGTGCCCTTATCCACAAGGCCCAAAAGCTTAAAAACCCCAGACCCCGCCGCAACATGAGGCCAGCAACCCTAAACCCTAAACCCTAAACCCTAAACCCTAAACCCTAAACCCTAAACCCTGAACCCTGAACCCTGAACCCTGAACCCTGAACCCTAAACTACTCCTGCCCTCGAGTCCCTTCAGCCAAGGGCAACAGCCCTAAACTCTACTGTCTAGAATCCTGCAGACCCGCCTGCCTGGTTCCGACCGGACATCTTGGCTCCAAGATGGTTTATTCTGAGCTTTGAGCAAGTTCTTCGAGCACAAGAAGCAGCAGGAGTGTAGTCATCACCCTAGACGCGCTTCTCGAACCGTAATCTGCTGCCTGGTGTAGATAGGGATCCGGACACGCGGGCGTCCGGACACAGAGACCCTTGCAAAAGTGCCCTGCACCACAGCAGCTTGGACAGAACGTGCAGGGCCCCCGTCTCCCTTGTAGTCTTAGGTAGCAAAGAGTTGAACTTTAGGGTTTAGGGTTTAGGGTTTAGGATTTAGGATTTAGGTAAGCTTTGTGGGTTTCCTTCTGTTGTAGGAATCATGAAGTTTAGCCCCCTTCGTTTTTTTCCTAAGCAAGAGGCAGGTGAAAGGTCTCCCTACCACCTGAACCCTAAACCCTAAACCCTAAACCCTAAACCCTAAACCCTAAACCCTAAACCCTAAACCCTAAACCCTAAACCCTAAACCCTAAACCCTAAACCCTAAACCCTAAACCCTAAACCCTAAACCCTAAACCCTAAACCCAAACCCTGCAGACCTGAAACGCTCACCCAAAAGTCAAAAAACCCTCGGCTTAGCAGCTTCGGGTCTCCAGGGTTCGCGGGTTTTCGGTTTAGGGGGGTTAGGGTTTGGGGTTTGGGGTTTAGGGTTCAGGGGTTTAGGGGTTTAGGGGTTCAGGGGTTTAGGGGTTTAGGGGTTTAGGGGTTTAGGGGTTTAGGGGTTTAGGGGTTTAGGGGTTTAGGGGCTAAGGGGTTTAGGGGTTTAGGGGCTCAGTGTTTTGTTTTTTTGGGCTTAGGGTTTCGGGTGGTCGAGGTTTTCGCGCATCCTGAGCCCAGAAGGGCAGAATGTGTGCTTCCCACAGTGCCTCCTGGAGGGGCGGGCCTTCAGCTCTTTCAGCTTTGGGAAAGTCCTCAAGTGGTTCAGGCTTTCGGGCTCAGGGTTTAGGGTTAAGAAGTCCTAGAGGGAACGATGTACAGAGAAAGCTGTTCTGCGCGTGCTCCAGGCGTGCCCTTGCAACAGCAAAAGTGCAGAGGCCAACGCCCGTTGCCCCGTTCGCATTGCTGTCCGGACACAACACCTGCCACGAAGCCTTTTGTCAAGGGCGCCTAAGGCAGGCGCATGGCGCATGTGAGGCCGAACAACCCTGCAAAGGACTTGGGCGCCTAGAGGTTACAAGGCTTTCAGCCAGGGCCCTATACCCTCTACTACTATAATCCCGATTAAGGTAATATGAACCATAAACCCTTTTAAGGGAGGATTGGTTGCTGGGGACTGTGCTTCCTGGTTCGCGGTAGCGTGTGGCCGGTCCGCGTTTTCGCAGATGGTTGCCCGATCTGAGGTTTGTCTTCTTGTGACGATTGCAGTCAATGCGTTGTTGAGCAGAGCCAAAACGCCCATTAGGAACGCAAAGGGCTGCATCCTTTTTGTGCCTTTTTGGTTGGAGCCTTTTTTGTCAAGAGAGGTTCAAAGAGGTCCGGCCCTTGGTTAGCATGCGTGCGTGCGATAGCGATTCGTCCAGGGAAGGTGGTGTTATCTGTAGAGCTTCAAGACCCTGAGTGTTACCCTAAACCCTAAACCCTCAACCCTAAACCCTAAACCCTAAACCCTGAACCCTAAGCCCTAAACCCTAAACCCTAAACCCTAAACCCTAAACCCTAAACCCTAAACCCTAAACCCCCCAAGCCCCAAACCGAGCTTCGCCAACCCAGGACATGGCTGGAGGCCTCCCCGAGCCGAGCCGCGACACCGCCCTCGAGGGCGGCCTCGCTGGGCGCACCATCCACGAGGCTTGGGGCTTTGGGGGTTTTAGGGGTTTTAGGGTGTTTAGGGGCTTGGGGTTTAGGGTTTAGGGTTTAGGGGTGTCTTGGGTTTAGGGTTTTAGGGTTTGGGGTTTAGGGTTTAGGGTTTGGGGTTTAGGGTTTAGGGGTTTAGGGGTTTAGGGGTTTAGGGGTTAGGGTTGGGGGTGTCTTGTGTTTAGGGTTTGGGGTTTAGGGGTTTGTTTAGGGCGTTTAGGGGGTTGAGGGTTTAGGGGGTTTGGGGTTGAGGGTTTAGGCTTGAGGGTCTTGGGGTTGCAGGGTGTTGGCTTGCGCAGCCTCTGGCACCCCGCAGTACCCTAAACCCTAAACCCTAAACCCTAAACCCTAAACCCTAAACCCTAAACCCTAAACCCTCAACCGGTCGTCCTCAGAGGGTTCTTGAGAAGGCCTCCTGCTTTCTTCAGAGTCGTGACATCCGCGGCGTCTGGGAGTCCACGCTGGCCGCAGGTGCGCGACCTGAGTGCCGCGGAGCAGCTGTACCTCTACGAGCGCACGCGGCGCTTCAAGGCCTGGGGTTTAGGGTTTAGGGTTTAATTAGTAATTAGGGTTTAGGGTTTAGGGTTTAGGGTTTAGGGTTTAGGGTTTAGGGTTTAGGGTTTAGGGTTTAGGGTTTAGGGTTTAGGTGCGGGTCCCGGGCTCTGTTCAGCTTGAAGGCTCCTCCCTAATTGGGGGTTGAACTTTGTTGTTTTGGGAGGGTCGTGATTTTGTTGGGGTCTCTAGCATGGTATATTGCCTAGAACTTGGGATGTTCCCCCCTTATACTAACAGTCCCTAATATAATCGCTGTTAAGGGCTGTTAGTATAAGGGGGAACATCCCAAGGTATATTGTCTAGAACCTCTCCGAGAAAACGTTGTGGCGCCTGCTCGGTCCATTTTCTTCCGCTCTGCCTCCTGTGGCCAATTCTGCAAGCAACTTCTGCCGACAGAATCTCTCTCTCTCTCTCTATCTGTCTGCTCCCTTTCTCTGTATGTCACTCCTTCTCGCTTTTTCTGTGTTTGCGCTCTGGACTTCTCGTTTTGTTGTTCATCTCTGTCTCTCTCGCTCTCTAACCCTTCTTCCCATTCTTGTTTTAATCTCTCTCTCTCTCTCCTTCTTTCTTCCCCTCTCACCTTCCTTCTTCCCCTCCTTCTCAGATCTCTCTCTCTCTCTCTCTCTCGCTCTCTCTCTCTCTCTCTGTCACTCTCTTTCTGTACTTGTTTATTCTTGCGTATGTACATTTTTGTTATCCTTTTTCCACTCTTTTTGATACTAGCTGTCTTTAAGTCTGTCGTTTTTCCCTCCCTCTCACGAATTAGGGCCGGCAACAACGTACTGAGTTGTTGTGGTGTCGTTCCCCATGCAAACCTCCAGGCTGCAAGGCTCCTACCGTGCCCTAAGCCCTAAACCCTAAACCCTGAGCCCTAAACCCTAAACCCTAAACCCTAAACCCTAAGCCCTAAACCCTAAACCCTAAACCCTAAAGCTGAAACCGTAATTCCCTAAACCCTACACCTCAAGCCCGATCTTGCCTTGCGGCGAGAGCCTGCCCGGAAAGGCTTGCTGCAGGAAGCAGTGGGTTCCCAAGGGATCAGCATGTAGTTCCAGCCCCTCAAGCCTAAACCCTAAACCCTAAACCCTAAGCCCTAAACCCTAAACCCTAAACCCTAAACCCCCTAAGCCTGTGGCCCGGCCTAGACCAGGTCCCGACCGTGGTTTAGGACTCAAGGGTTTTGGGCTTAAGGGCTTGCCTTTGGGGGTTTAGATTTCGGGGGTTTAGAATTTGGGGTTCCCATTTTGGGTTTTGGGTTTTGGGGCTCGTGGTTTTGGATTCTAGGGTCCTTGCGCATCCCGCAGTGCAAAAGCCCTGAGAGGCGCGAAAGCGCGATGCGAATCCAGAGGTGCGAGATGCGTTCTTACTAGAGGGGTCGGAATAAATCCCGATAGCATTCCAGTATGGTCCCTATAAACTTACCATAATAACCCCTAGTCCAATCATTAAGGCATCATATTAGCGTTTCTTTGCTGGGGCTGATACGGCTTTCTACGGACCCTACTCCGCATACAACCTGTAAAGAACCATATATGCCATCGACATGCATTGGAGGTTTAGGATTCGAGGGTTTTGGATTAGGGTTTAGGGTTGAGGTTTTAGGGTTTAGGGTTTAGGGTTTATAAACCCTCGGGTTTAGGGTTTGGGTTTATTGAGGGTTGAGGAATTGTGGTCGGGGAGATCCGAGGACGGTTGAGGGTTTCTTAAGGGGAAGCTGCTAACCCCTTAAAGCTCAGAGCGCAAGCCCGAAAACCTAAGCCCGAACTCCTCATCCCGTGAATCCTGCACCTCTGAAGCCCTAAACCCTAAACCCTAAACCCTAAACCCTAAACCCTAAACCCTAAATCCTAAACCTCTAGCCAGGCCGAAGGCCCTGCGCTTTGCGAGATTCCGGACGATGCCGTTGAGGAGCGAGTGGACAACCCGGATTGCACCGTGCACTTGGGCCAAAAAGGGTCTCAGCCGAAAGGTTTAGGGTCCTAAACCCTAAACCCTAAACCCTAAACCCTAAACCCTAAACCCTAAACCCTAAACCCTAAATCCTCGTCCCTAAGCCCTAAGCCCTGCAGAAAGTGTCGGCCGATTGGTTCCCGGGGGGGGGGGGGGGGGGGTGTTTTTTGGTTTTGGGTGGGCGATTTTCCGAGTTGCTGGGGATGCGCGTTTGGCGACGGGCCGCATCCCCCCAAGCCGCGCCGTGAAGACCGAATATCCTCAAAGCCCCAACTCCCTAAGGCCATTCAGAATCCCCAAACCCCCGCTCTAAACCCCCCCCCCCAAGAGCTGAACTCTAGACCCAAGCCGTGAACATGATCCCCCAAGAACCTTGCCGAAACCCTATAATATAAACCCTAAACCCTAAACCCTAAACCCTAAACCCTAAACCCTAAACCCTAAACCCTAAACCCTAAACCCTAAACCCTAAACCCTAAACCCTAAACCCTAAACCCTAAACCCTATTCAAAGCATCCCAAAGCCCTCAGAGCCCCAAAAAGGCCCCAGGTCCCAAAGCAAGCAGAATCACAAGAATCAGGTCCGAAGCCTCACACTCCTAAGCTCCCTAAAGCCCTCAACCCCTCAACCTCCACCCCCCCCCACGCCCTAAACCCCTAAACCCCTACTACACCCCTAAACCCTCAACTCTCCCCCTAAGAGCCGAGGTACCTGATCTTTATGGAAGGCTCCACCCGCACCCGGGAATCCCTCCGCAATGCCGCTGTCTACCACGGCGTGAAGGCTGAGGGGCTTGATGCCTCGATGCCTTGAGGGGTTGAGGGGCTTGAGGGGTTTGAGGGTTTGGGGCGTTTGGGGTTTAGGGTTTTGAGGGTTTGAGGGGCTTGAGGGTTTTGAGGTGTTTTGAGAATTTTGAGGGGTTTGAGGGGTTTGAGGGGCTTGAGGGGCTTGAGGGGTTTGAGGGGTTTGAGGGGAACCCTAAACCCTCAACCCTAAACCCTAAACCGTAAACTTGCCCTAAACCCTAAACTCTAAACCCTAACCCGCAAACTTGCCCTAAACCCTAAACCCTAAGCCCTAAACCCTAAACCCTTTGAACCCTAAACCCTTTGAACCCTAAACCCTAAACCCTAAGCCCCCGTTTAGGGTTCGCGTTTTTTCTTTTTTTTGGGCTTTGCCGCTTTTGGGGGGGCTTTTGCAGGCTCTGGGGGTCGGGGCTATTCAGGCTGTCGTTCGGGGTTTTTCTCAGGACTTAGGCTTTAGGGTTGTTGGGGATGAGGTTTAGGGTTTGTATAGGGTCTGGGGTTTAGGGTTGAGGGGTTTTGGGGACGAGGTTTAGGGGTTAGGGTTTAGGATTGTTGTTGGGTCCCCAAGGGAGATTGGTTTTGCCCATGTACCCTGGGGTTTCTGGGTTTCCGAAGCTAACTCCAAGAAGGGGTAATTTGGCTGCTGAGCAACGAAGGGGCTTAAGGCTTTAGGGCTTCGGGGTTTTGACTCTAAACTCTAAACTCTAAACTCTAAACTCTAAACTCTAAACTCTAAACTCTAAACTCTAAACTCTAAACTCTAAACTCTAAACTCTAAACTCTAAACTCTAAACCCGAAACCCGAAGCCCTACTGCTTCACTCGGTGTTTAGAGGGATCAAGTCTTGAGAGGTTTTGGGCTGTTGGGTTTCATTGGGGTGGGGGGCTTTGGGTCGTTAGGGACTTAGAGTAGTGCTCAGGGTTGAGGGATTTAGTGGTTGGGCCTGGAAGGCTTCCGTCTGTGCTTTTATTTTTGAGGGTTTAGTGTTCAGGCTTCAGGCGTTATGCTTGAGTTGAGGGGTTTTTGGGCGTTGGGGGTGTTGAGGTTTCAGGCTGTTGGGGTGTTGCAGCAGTGGTTTTTGGAGTGGGCTCTTATGGGTCTTAAGTCTTAAGCCTCCAATGTTTGAGGTTTCGGGTCTAGGGCCCCCCTTAGTCCTCCCTGCCCACCGGTGGGACTGTCCTTCTTTCACAAAACCTCAGGGGCTCATAGGGTTTGAGAGGGTTTGGGGTTTGGGGTTGCACCCTCCCCGAGCCCTAAACCCTGAACCCTGAACCCTACACGCTAAACCCTAAACCCTAAACCCTAAACGCTGAACCCCCCAACTAAACCCCCCAAAACCGAATCTGCCTCTCACCTTCGTTCAGGTGAACGAGTTCCAGGCCGAAACGTCGTCCTTCCAGAAGAATGAGACCATCACGGACAGACAGGGGTTAGGGTTTATAGGGGCTAAGGGTGGGTTGCTGCTACGGAGCTTAGATTATACTAGCGTAGTATGGAGATGCAATAAGTGGCTTCCTTCTTATGGCAATCTAATTGAAGTTCCTCAACAGCAACACAGCAGAAGCCTTAACTTTGTACACTCCGCCGAATGTAAGATGTTTGAGTTCAGGATGTGGTTTTTGGGAGCTTAGGGTTCAGGGTTTCCGGTTTAGGGTTTAGGGCTTAGGGTTTACGGTTTAGGGTTTGGGGCTTTTCGTCCGCAGCAGGACACAATGAAGATGCTCTCCGTCTACTCCACCCAGCGCAGCGTCTTCGTGATTCGCAGCGTTCTGGAGGGCGTGTGCAGCTCGACCCTTCTTGGTTCTCTGCTAAAACCCTAGGGTTTAGGGTTTAGGGTTTAGGGTTTAGGGTTTAGGGTTTAGGGTTTAGGGTTTAGGGTTTAGGGTACTTATAACTTGACTTGTAAGTCTACTGTTCACCTACTTAGGTGACGGTCGGAGGCTTATAAGACCAGTGCTAATTGGGGCTATCCCTAAACCCTAAGCCTTAAACCCTCCCTAAACCCATCCTGGCAATGGGCTTCTTCATAAGTTAGCAAATTTTTACTTCTCGCCGGGTGCCACAGAACAAGGCAGCAGTCGTAACTCCAAAGTCGTACTTGTCACCTTGAACCTCTTTTCTAGGGTGCCTGGACCCAGAATTACATCCGGCAGTCCAGAAACACCTCTACTGGATGGACAATGAGGCTTTAGGAGCACTCATGTAGCGCCTTTTTTTTTTAGGGGGCATCCCTTCGATCCTCTTCTAAAGCCGAGCCACCCTCCAATCTTGAAGTTTTGAAGGCCTGTGAGACGGGGGAGAAAGTAACCGAGCACCAATGAAAATGGTTGGACTGCTATTGGAAATATGTGACATGTCGACCCCCCCCCCGCTTGCTTTATCGGAAAATCATGCCATTAAAAGAGGGCTTATGTTGAGAAAGCATGCGCATCCTTTTCCAGACCCGTCATGCGAGCATTGTGTTTGGAGAGCTGAAGAGCGGCTCCTCTGTTCTATTTTGTTATTTCTCATGTGTTCCTTCGTTGTTGTTTTGGTGCTGCGTTTCTCTTCTTTGCGGGAAGTTTAAAAACTGAAGTGTCAGAAGACGCACGAAACATGCAGGAACATGGGGAACGCTAGACTCTAGACGGTAGTTGGGGTCAGCGAAGGCGGTTGGGCGCGCGGATCAAACCAACACTGGGGACCAACGAATCGTCTATTTAGGGCTCGCCCTTTGGTCCTCCTTTCTGCTGGTCCTCTGTCCTTTGCTCCGCCGGTCCCTTTGTTAGATGCGTAGGAGGCTCTTTATGCCGGTTGGAGTCCTGGGTTCCAGATGGCCAGTAGCTGCGCATGGCGCTGGTCTTTGAGGGTTTAGGGTTTAGGGTTTAGGGTTTAGGATTCAGGGTTTAGGCCTTCCAGCAAGCACGTCCTGCGATGCACAGCTGCTTGCAGCCAAGCCGTGAAAGCAGAGAACCCCCCAAACAAATTAAAAATATTCTTCCTTATAAGGGTAATATAGGGATTGTGTTTTTCAGTTTTTTGGGGGTTCTTAAGCAAATAGTAGCTAGTGCCCTAAGCCTCAACCCTAAAACCTAAACCCTAAACCCTAAACCCTAAACACTAAACCCTATAAACCCTATAAACCCTATAAACCCTAAACCCGAAACCCTAAACCCTAAACCCTAACCCTAAACCCGAAACCCGAAACCCTAAACCCTAAACCCTAAACCCCAACCCCTGATGCCCTAAGCCTCAAAACCCGAAGCCAGAGAGATCCTCAAGCCAAGGCAGTTGGCTTCGCACTGCCATGGGCAACCACGCCGCCAGCATCCGAGCCGCACTTTAGGGTTTAGGGTTTAGGGTTTAGGACTTAGGGTTTGGGGTTTTTAGGGTTTAGGGTCTGGAGCAAATCGGGTTCATCAAGTAATTTTGGCTTGGCTCAGAGTTTTGGGCCAGGACTTGTAAGGTTTAGGGTTTAGGGTTCAGAGTTCAGGGGTGGAAAGCTCAAGGTTTCGGGACCTGGACCTAAACCCTAAACCCTAAACCCTAAACCCTAAACCCTAAACCCTAAACCCTAAACCCTAAACCCTAAACCCTAAACCCTAAACCCTAGACCCTAAACCCTAAACCCTAAACCCTAAACCCTAACCCTAAACCTTAAACCTTAAGCTCTAAACCCGCCGCGCTCGTTGCTTTTTCAACTGGCCAGGCGGAGTTTTTGGCCCTGTGGCCTTTTCTTACTGCTGGTTAGTAGGGAATGGGGGAATGCGATACCCTATATAATCCCGTAAAGGGTATATATGTAGGGTATCTCATTCCCTCATTCCCTGCTAACCAAGAGTTCGTCAAGCCCCTGTAATTTGAAATTTTGGAAAAGTAAAATCAGAAACTTTCTTCGACCTCGAAATATCCCCGGACCTGAACCCTTAATGATTTCAATAAACCCTATACCCTATACCCTAAACCCTAAACCCTAAACCCTAAACCCCAAACCCCTCAACCCTCAACCTTTGCAGCACCACTGAAAGGCATGGGGGTGCCACTCCCCTCCTTCCTGAACGCCGGTGACGGCCTCTTCACCCATCCCATCGGCGCAGCTTGCTTGGGGTTAGGGTTTAGGAGTTTAGGAGTTTAGGGTTTAGGGTTTAGGGTTTAGGGTTTAGGGCTTAGGGTTTAGGGCTTAGGGTTTCAGGGTTTAGGGTTCAGTTCCAAGGGTGTCAGGTTTTCATGGTTTCAGGGTTTCATGTTTTCAGGGTTTCTGGCTTTCAGGGTTTCAGAGTTTCGGCCTTTCAGGCTTTCACGGTTTCCGGTGTCGGGGTTTCAGGGTGATGGGTTTCGGTACACACCCTACACAACCCGAACCCTCTTCAGCCCCAAAACTCAAAACCCCCAAGCCCCAAAACCCTCAGCCCTTCAGGTTCGGGACCCTAAGCCCTGAGCCCTAAACCCTAAACCCTGAGCCCTAAACCCTAAACCCTAAACCCTAAACCCTGAACCCTAAACCCTAAACCCTAAACCCTAAACCCTAAACCCTAAACCCTAAACCCTAAACCCTAAACCCCAAACCCTCAACCCTAAGCCCTACACCCTAAGCCCCAGCACCCAAGGAGTTCGTGGACATGTATTCCCTGCTGGAGCAGAACCGCTGGAACCGCGAGGCCGGATGTATAGGGTTTAGGGTTTAGGGTTTGGGGATGTGGTTGTTTCAGGGACTTGGGGCTTGAAGTTTTCGAAGACTCATCCTGGAGACTTTTGGGGGGTGGTTTTGTGAACCCTCAACCCTCAACCCTCAACCCTCAACCCTCAACCCTCAACCCTCAACCCTCAACCCTCAACCCCAAACCCCAAACCCCAAACCTTAAACCCCAAACTCCAACCCTAGACCCTAAACCCTAAACCCCAAACCCTAAACCCTAAACCCTAAACCCTAGGCAGGGCAAAATGCCTCAGTTCCTCCTCAAGCCTAACCCCGAAACCCTAAACTCGAAACCCTAAACTCAAAACCATAACGCTGAGACCGTTCACCTGGCGCTGGTTGGGGACCTCGCGCACGGGCGTACGGCTCACTCCAAGGCAGGCTTCATTCCGTTGGTTTCATGGGTCTCCAAACAAACCCTAAGACCTTAACCCTAAGCCCTAAACCCTCAATCCTAAACCCTAAACCTAAACCCCAAACCCCAAACCCCAAACCCTAAACCCTAAACCCTAAACCCTAAACCCTAAACCCTAAACCCTAAAGCCTAAAGCCTAAAGCCTAAAGCCTAAAGCCTAAACCCTAAACCCTAAACCCTAAACCCTAAACCCTAAACCCTAAACCCTGAACCCTGAAGCCTGAAGCCTAAAGCCTAAACTCCCGAAGCCCTCAATGTGCAGCCGCCAGGTGGAGGGGCTGAAGCTCTTTCAGAAGGCCGCGGCTTTGTCAGGGGTTCAGGGTTTAGGGTTTAGGGTTTAGGGTTTAGGGTTTAGGGGTTAGGGGTTTGTGGTTTGGGTTTAGGGTCAAGGGTTCAGGTGTCTAGGGTTTGGGGTTTAGGTGTCTCGGGGTTGAGGTGCCCTAAACCCTAGCAGTTCAGGGGCCGCTAATATCGTTTGGGGTTTTGGAGCTCAGAAGTTATCCTAAGCCCTAAACTCTATACCCTAAACCCTAAAGCCTAAACCTGAAACCCGAAACCCTAAACCCTGAACCCTAAACCCTTAACCCTAAACCCGAAACCCTAAACCCTAAACCCTAAATAAACCCTAAACCCCAACAGAGCTCTGCAGGTGACGGTGGACCTGGTCGCCCCTGAGATCTTTAGCTACCCGGTTGAGTACCGGAGACTTGGATGTGACTCTGTCAGGGTTAGGTTTAGGTTTAGGGTTTAGGGTTTAGGGTTTAGGGTTTAGGGTTTAGGGTTTAGGGTTTAGGGTTCAGGAGGGTTTAGGGAGGGTTGAATCTTCAATCCTAAGTCCCCAACCCTAAATGCTCTGAAGAAACCCCCACCCCACAAGGAACCGCATGAGGGAGGAGGGCTTCGAAGTGCGCGAGTTTGCGTCCGTGGAGGAGTATCTGGAGAAGGCGGCGGGAAGCATCGCGGACGTGCGCCTCGATGCGCAACAGGGTTTTTAATTACTGCTCTCGGCGGGTGTATGCAGGGTTCCGTATAAATGTTGATGAGTGTTTACATGGAGGGTAAAACCTTACGTAAACCCCACTACTCATATATAAGCCCTAAACCCTAAACTTAGTGAGGGGTCGCTTCCGTCGAGCGACAGACCCCGAACGGCTTGGCCGAGGGCTCACAGCCCGAGCGCCCATACGAAAAGAGCGGGCCGCGGAGAGGTGAGGGTAAAGCCTCACCGGCTTGTCCTGTACAGGCCAACGACCCTGGCCTTGCTGGCCTAAGGGATGGCCGTATCCAGACCACCTTTAGTGTTAACTAAAGTAGAACCCCAAACCTCGGGCCGTTGGGGTGGCTAGGGTTTCGGAGGGCTTGCCGCGCCCCCGGGGGCCCCCCTGGTGGCTGGATTCCTGGACCAGGGGGCCGTCGAGGGCGTCCAGGCAGGCTGGTTGCTCAATTTCGTGATTTTTGGGGCCGTTGTGAGGGCCCAATCACTCCTGCGCGCCTCCTCAGGGCCTGAGGTGCTTGCAGACGTTCAGGATTTAATGTTCAGGGCGGCCGAACAGGGCAAGAAGCCTCGGCCCGAACAGGGTCGAGACGCTTTCCGAACCTCAATAATGCTTTCGAGCCTCAAGAGGGCTGGGCGATGGCAGATTGAAACGCGTGGGCCTCTGAGGCAGAGGGGCCGAAGCGTTCAGGATTTAGTGTTCAGGGCGGTCCGAACAGGGCAAGAAGCCTCGGCCCGAGCAGGGCCGAGGTTACCACCAGGCGTTTTTCGAACCTCAATAGATGCTTTCGAGCCTCAAGAGGGCTGGACGATGATTTAGTGTTCAGGGCGGTCCGAACAGGGCAAGAATCCTCGGCCCGAGCAGGGTCGAGGTTACCACCAAGCGTTTTTCGAACCTCAATACATGCTTTCGAGCCTCAAGTGGGCTGGGCGATGACGACTTGAAATGCGTCTTGGGTTGAGGTGAAAGCCCCCCTTGAGGGGGGTTGGGGGGGTGAACCCTAAACCCTAATTGAGAATAGTTTGGGTGGCCGGGGCGGGTGTACGGGCAACGCGAGCGCGCGGCCCGGGGTGCTTCACACCCGAGCGCGCGACCTCGCATGCACACCCTAAACCCCAAACCCTAAACCCTAAACCCTAAACCCTAAACCCTAAACCCTAAACCCTAAACCAAAAACCCTAAACCCCAAACCCTAAACCCGATGACGGGCATGCAGCAAAGTTTTAGGGCGCTGAGCTTGGGACCTGCTCCCACTGGGCCGGGTTCCGACTCAGAGACTGTACCGGCGAAGACGTCTAAACCCGCTAAGGGGGTCAGGGTGCGGGGTGTAAGGTTTAGGGTTTGGGTTTAGGGTTTAGGGTTTAGGGTTTAGGGTTTAGGTTTAGGGTTTAGGGTTTAGGGTTTAGGGTTTAGGGTTCAGGGTTCAGGGTTTAGGGTTTAGGGTTTAGGGTTGAGGCTATAGGGTTTAGGGTTGAGGGCCGCCCTAAACAGCCTGTTTCCAGCACGCCACTCCTACTCGCTGGGCGAGCCCTTCGTGGTTGAGTTGAATATGAGTTGAATCCTGCTTGCTGATCCTGTTTGATGATGGTACGTGGCTGGTGCTGGAATCAGGGTGTCAGCAAGTCTGTGAGCAAATCTGTGTACGAACCCTTTTACTTGGCTCCACTGACAAACGGGCTGTAAACAGCAAAGGAAGAGGGGAAAGGCAAGTTAGGCGTACGACTGCACATCACAGCAGGTAGTGCAGGGACGAGCAACACAAACATGGTTGTTAAATATCTAGATAAAAGATATAGGTTTTCGCGGCGGCCGAGGCCCTCGCGATGACGCCGGTAGTCAACGGCTGCAACTAGTATCGATGAACCATGCATGTTGCTGCAACCTGCGCAGAGACCTTTGACAAACGTGCAGGGCTTTTTTTGCTGTATGCAAGAGCATATCGAGATGTGATCATTGCAAATCGGCTGCGTAGCTTTTGCCTGCTGGTAGCACCTCTCTGTACTATGGGCACGTAGGTCGAGCGGTTGTCGGTATACAACGCGGCTGATACTGCAAATGAGAAATGCCTTTGCAGAAGGCTGCGAGGGTGCAGTACCAGGTTTGAGAGCTTGCTGCGCAGGTCCGCGTAGCCAATCATCAACCATATACTCCGCGCGTAGGCGGCGCGGCTACTACACATGAGATCACACGTGGGCCCGCGTAGGAGTCAACGTAATGAAAGGAGCCCGCGCAATGAAATATAATGCTCACAGTCACGTGCCCGGCATCGGATAGAAGGTCCGGGAAGGGTCCTCAAATGATCCTCACCCTGAGCCCCAAACACTGAACCCTAAACACTAAACCGACCCCTATAACGAGGCTTCACGGGCTCCCACTCCCAAGTACGGTTGGAAGAGGCCACTTAAAAGCCCCATCTCCCAAACCCTAAAGATCCCACACATCCTAAACACCTTAAGCATCCTAAACATACTGAACCGGCTAGAGTTTGCCCACCGCATCCCGACACTCAACCCTAAACCCTAAACCCTAAACCCTAAACCCTAAACCCTAAACCCTAAACCCTAAACCCTAAACCCTAAACCCTAAACATTTGCTACCACCTCTCGGAGGTCTTAGGCTTTGGGGCCGGGGCGAAGGGCGTCTGAGGGTTCAGGGCTGACATGAGCCCTAAACACCCCAAACCAGGAAAACCCAAAAGGTTTAGGGTTTAGGGTTAGGGTTTAGAGGGTTGAGGGTTGAGGGTTTAGGGTTTAGGGTTTAGGATTTGGGGGGGCCATGGTTGTTTTTTTTTTGCAAAGGTGTGGCTCGGGCTTGTCACCTTGCAAAGGCGTGGCTTGGCTTGGCTTGGCTCTGCTTGGCCTGGCTTGGCTTAGCTTGGCTTGGCTTGCCTCGGCCTGGCCTGGCTCGTCTTGGCGTGGCTCGGCTTGGCTTAGCTCGGCTGGTTCTCGGCTCGGCTTGGCTCGGCTTGGCTTGGCTCGCCTCGGCTTGCCTCGCTCGGCTTGCTTGGCACGGCCTTGGCTTGCTTGGCTCGCCTCGGATTGGCTTGGCTCGACTTTGCTCCGTGTTGAACCCCGCTCTTTCGTGCGAAGCTTTCTTCAAAGAACATGTTTTTTTGCGCCGTGTTGAACCCGGTTTTTTGACGTGCGAGGCTTTGAGAAAACGTATGTTTTCCGAAACCCATCATGCGAGCATCCTGTTTGCAAATGAGGGGTTTTAAGTCTTACGAACCGATCCTGCGAGCATCGTGTTTGCAAATGGGGGAGGTGGTTTAAGTCGTACGAACCCATCATGCGAGCATTGTGTTTGCAAATGGGGGGGGGGGGGCTGCGCCCCCCCCCCCCCCCCCCAACCCCCCCGCTTTTCTAAGGCTGCCACCCATTTTAAGCCGTACAGTCTTTTCCAAGCACATGATGCGAGCATTGGGTTTGCAAGTGGCACCCCCCCAAACCCCCTGCTCTTTTTTAGACGCACAAAGCTTCGAAAGAAAATGTTGTTTGAAACCCATCATGCGAGCATCGTGCGCAAATTGGGGAGGGGGTTTTAAGTTCTATGAACCCATCATGCGGGCATTGTGTTTGCAAATGGGGGGGGGTTTTCGCCCCCCCAACCCCCCCGCTTGTTTTAAGGCTGCCACCCATTTTAAGCCGTACAGTCTTAACCCGAAACCCTAAACCCTTAACCAAGACTCCTAAACCTCCTAAACCCTAAACCCTAAACCCTAAACCCTAAACCCTAAGCCCTAAACCCTAAACCCTAAACCGAAAAACCCTAAGCAAGGTGGTATTTCTACAAGCCTCAGTTTTCGAAGTGCGGGGACTTGAGCGCCATGCGGCTCAGCGAGCTCCGGACGCAGGCGCCTCCCCCGGCAGTTGGGGGTTTAGCACCCCGTAGCCCTAAACCCTAAACCCTAAACCCTAAACCCCAAACCCTAATTAAACCCTAAACCCTAAACCCTAAACCCTGAACACTAAACCCTGAACCCTCAAAGCTCATGGGGGACAGTTAAAAGCCAAAGCTAGGCTTCAGACATCCGAAGCTAAACCCCAAGCCACCTGGGCTTCGCCATGGCTTAGTAGCTGAATGAGTACACTTTACACTTTTTTGGGATACTCGAATCCCCTAGAGAACTGAAAGCGTACACTTTTGTGGGGCTTATGAACTCAGCAACTAAGATGGGAGAAGAGAGTGCCGACCACTCTTCCGCAGGTCTCTTTTCGCGAGGAGTTTCTGCCGAAGCTCCTGGGCTAAACCCCAACCCACTGAACTTCAAAAAACGATTTACATTCACACATATATATATATATATATATATGCTACCCCCCCCCCGGTTATCCGCGCTTTTTGTGGTTATCCATGCTTGTTCTAATGTTTTTTGGTGGCTGTCCGTCTTTTCGTAACTAGTTTGTGCACTGCAGCCAGAAGCATGGACACTCCTGCTCACACATACCCTCCCTTCCAGACGGGGTTCCCCCCATGCATTTTTTGTTTGCTTCTAGCTTATGGACCGCGGTGCGGAGCAAGGCCATGCCTGCTCACACCAACACCCGCCCATTCTACATGGGGTTCTCCCCATGCAGCTGTTTTTCATGACTAGTTTGGCGAAGAGCATGCACATGCCTGCTCACACATACCCTCTCTTTCTACATGGGGTTCTTCCCATGTATCTTTTTTTGCTGCTAGCTTGTGGACCGCGGTGTGGAGCAAGGCCATGCCTGCTCACACCAACACCCGTCCATTCTACATGGGGCTCTCCCCATGCAGTGCTTTTTTTTGTATGGACCGCGGCACGGAGCAAAGCCATGCCTGCTCGCGTACCCGCCCATTCTGCGTGGGGTTCTCCCCACGCAGCTCGTAATGCAGTGGCACTTGCTTGTGGAAGGCATCCGATGAGATCGTTTTCATACCTCCCCATGCAGTGTTTTTTTTGTATGGACCGCGGCACGGAGCAAAGCCATGCCTGCTCGCGTACCCGCCCATTCTACGTGGGGTTCTCCCCACGCAGCTCGTAATGCAGTGGCACTTGCTTGTGGAAGGCATCCGATGAGATCGTTTTCATACCGCTAGATGCTCGCGCCGCTCCTCCAGCATTGTTTCGATGATAACTAGATGTCCGCACTACTTCTCCCGTGGATTTCATTCAGAGCTTTGCAGCAATGGTGTTCATGTACCACGTGAAGAGTTCCCCGGTGCTCATCCAAGCATCCTTACCCCTGTGCCAGTACTCATACTGGGCGGAACGAACTTTGGCCTGTATGAGGGTAGAGTTGGACTTGACGTGTTGATTCTGCTTGATGCGGTCTTTGATGTACCTCCACGCACGATCCACCACCTGCGTCCCTGCCTTGAGAGTGATCTTTCGGCCATCTGGCAGCTTGTGCTTCACGAGACGCACGAAGGTCGGTGGCTTCCAGACGTACTTGCCGCCTTTCCAGACTCGCTTCTTTTGGTGGACCACCGAGTCTTGGAGAACCCCCGCAATCTTGGCTTTGTAGCTTCTGGCACTGTCAGTGTGAAGGATGATGTTGCGATTTTTGAGCCAGGTGTTGGCGATTTTCAGCCAGCTCTCTTTCTTGACAGCACCAGGACCTGGTGCCCTCTTGCAAGTTGCCGTGGAAGGTAAGCGGATCAGCACCAATGAAGAAGGCTTGCCCCGGGCGACCATACCAAGCCACTGTTCCCATCGCATTGGCTTCTTCTGCACCTCTGCATCTTCTGCAGGGAGGAGGAACTTGTCGAAGACAGCCTCATCGGCTTCGACTTCGGTCCATTTCTTCCCTTTACCCGTCCCAAAGCTCATGGACTTCTGACAATGCTCCACGTATGCCTTGCGCACAAAGGCCAAGTTCTTTTCCATGCGTTCAAGAGCTTTGTGGTTCATGTCGAGCAGTATGTGTATGCTGCTAAGAGGGACACCGGCGAGTCGCATGAGCAAGGCGCTCCCCTGCACGGAAAGAGAATGTCCTTCTGAACCATTGCGAGATGTGAACACCGGGTGAAGGTAGTGTGGCAAGATGAACTTGTGGCAGTGTCGGCTTCGGCAACGATATCGGGGTGGAAGGTTGTCGCGTTTCTGCAAGGGGGACACCGCGCTGGTGTTGCAGAAAGGGCATTTCATCTTACTCCAGTCCGGCAGGAGTCCATCTTCGGTAAGGATCTTGACCATGTGGTTCTCGTCCTTGTTGAGAAAATCTTTGAGATTTCGCTTCCACCGCATGCGGTCCATGCGGAGCACAATACCGTTCTGGACATATGGAGTCTTCTGCCAGAGCTTGGTTTTCGCATTCGCACCGACGGGCTTCTTGGTGAAGTTCTTCTTGAGAAGGAGCCTGGTCTTACCTTTCTTCGCAGAAGGAAAGATGGAGCACGGCTTCTTCTTCGGGAGCTGCTTGCCCATGGTGGCAACCCTGCGACGCCTACCTACGCACACAAGCCAAAATCCTTAGCCCGGTCTGTGTGGAAGACAAGGACAATGGCTCAGTGTGTGGAAGACATGGACAGTGGCTCGGTGAGGCGGTGATCCTAGTTTGCGAAGTGATCATAAGCCAAGCAGACACGCTGTAAGGAATTTTCGACGCAACGCTTCTGGAGTGCATCGTACTGCCGAGTAGAGAAGTGGACAATCTTGCCCAACATCAGGTATGTAACTACTCTGTCTGCACGCAGGCCAAGGGGCTTCAACATTACACCAAAACGAAACCGGCCCTATGCTACTGTGCCCAGCTCACTCCTCGTGCATGGCACGGGCTGCTTCCTCATCGGGGTCCTCCTCATGTGGACGGGGGGGCGCCAGCGAAGATGACGATGCGAGATTGGACTTTCCGCGGATGCGGCGGAACTTTGCCTCTGGCATGACGAAGGAGCCGCGATCTACTCGATTTGCTCTGGGTCCTGTACCGATGTGCCTTGACAAATGAAGATCATTTGGTTGTTGAGGCTGCTCAGGCGAATCCGGCGAGGGTGGTAGAACACGAACAGGGCGAAGCCAGGACTGGAGTGCGTCGTTGGAATCATCGACATAGTTCTTCACACTAGCGAAGTTGCCCATGTACTCCACACGGGCATCAATCATGGCCTGCTCACGCTCAACCTCAGACGCATGATTGAAGCCGTACATGGTCACGCCCCGCTTGTAATTTCCATAGAGCTCCTTGTCTTTTTCTGCGAGTAGATCCAGGTGAAGATCGTTCCGATGCGATGAACAGTGGCTGTGGGGCTTTCGGATGGCAGACGAAGGTAGAAGGCCGAGCTCGTGAACACGAAGATGGTACATCTTTTTGTGACGGCAAGTATGTCCTTCTTGTGGGCACCGTCAAAGAGGGGAGTGATGAGATTGAAGAAAAGGTTGGGATCAAGAGTCGTGTCCTGAGCTCCGACTCCCACCGGTTCCTCACCTGTGTCGTTGGATGCCAGGGCCCGGAATTGATTGCGTGTCAGACGGGCATCATTGTAACGGCCACTCACAGTGCCGTCCTCATCCGTCGTGACAAAGGCTTTGAGGTCAGCGATATCCAGACGACGGGCTGAGGGGTCGTCCAGGAAGAGTCCCTCCTGGATCTGGGGCGACCGCTGCCTGAAATTGTCCAAAGACTTCGCCCGTCTCCAACCCGGCTTGACGCCCTGCAGGTCGAGACGGCGGATGTGATAGCGGCCAATGGCCATGGCCATTGTGATGATGGCTGGGGTTTTCCCGACGCCTGGGTTCCCCAGCATGAGGATGGCTGTGCTCAGGAGGAGAGGGTACACCAATGGCAAGATAGTCTCCACGAGGACGGAGTTCAGGCTGGAAGTGTTGAGCGGGAACTCGTTGTGGGACGCGGCCCCTGAGACGCCTCTGGATTTGTTTTGGCACATAGCCCTGACTTTGACCTCGGGCCATCCGGCCACTGGCGTACCCGAGTCGGGTTTGATATTTGTGAGAATCCAAAATGTTTGCTCGTTAAGAGCATCACATTCAGGAGCAAAGGTGTTGATGAACCGTATGCCATCCGCCAGATCGTCGTTCTCGACCGACCATGTAGTTGACGTGGATTTCTGTAGGGCGCCTTGCGACTTGTTGTCCAAAGCGTGCCACTGGACATGATGACCACTGACCCTCGCCAAAACCCATTGGAGAGCCTTCTTCACACCGTGAGGACCGGAACGGAACACTGGCACAAAGGGTTTCCCACTGCACATGGAAATGGCCGCATTGGAAGAGAGGGATTTCTCCAGGTAGATGACCTTCAGTACATTCATGCAGCCGTCGCCTGTGTTGTGAATGATGATGTCGACCTTGCTTGTTTCGGGCGGGATGTTGGCAAAGGCGAGCGGTGGAGGTAGTTCCGCTAGATTTCCTTTGGCAACATGTTGTCCAATGACATTTGCACTGCCGCACTCAACGATCCCAAGGTGAACATCAAAGATGACAGAGGCTGACTTGACGACTTTGATGTCTAATGGCCTACAGACGCCCTGCAGAAAGTCCGGAACTGAAACCTGGTCGATGGAGTCACACGTGAAGACGTTCGGCTCGGGTAGAACTCGCACCTGGTAGTTCCGATCAGACACCTTTGCAATGCCTTCATCCATGAGGTTGCCTGCCATGAGTTGCGGTAGGTTGTAGAAGAAGACGAGGGCGAAACGAATGCGCAAGAAGCGAGAGGGGCGAGATACCGAACACACTACGGGCATAGGCACGCAATGGCCAGACGGTTGCGGCAAACAAGACGTGCTGGGAGCGGATTGGGAATGAGGTTGAGTTACACTTATGAACACTGTTGTATTTCCGTTTAAGTGCTGACATGCATATGTGCGTCATGAAACGAAGCATATTCATGCGCCTTTGCAGACATTACACAACTGACAAGCAAGAGGCTGCCGGCAGCTTTTTTTTGTGCGTCATATGTAGCGGTGCTACCGTGATGCCTGTCATCACGTGCCTGTGCTGCGAACACTCAGTTGTTTAGACCAAGGACTTCATTCGCCTCCCACAGGTCCTGCGTCGTGTCCTCCAGCATATCCTCAAGTTGACGTACCCGACGCCGCAAAGTGCTCTTATGAGTGGAAGATGAGCTAGAACTGGAGCTGGAAGAGCCCGAAGGGGAATTGTCATGGACACCCATAGCCTCATTCGAGGCCGGACTGCCTTGGCTCATGTTCTCAGAGATATGCCCGTCGTCGTCAGACGCCGCCTTGTGGATGCTGTGGTCGACGTCCATTTGGTTCATGTGCTCCGAGATACGCTCACATTTGTCGAACCCCTCCTGGATGTTGTGGTCGATGGGGATGTTGTGGTCTATGTCCTCGATGGCTGGCACGTCCTCAGCATCCTGGATGGCCTTCATATGGTTCCCCTTGGCGTAAGCCTTCTTACTGGAAGCTAAGAGGCGAAGCAGTCTAGAGTCAGCTTCCGGACTCCAACCACCACCTGATCCCACTGTCAACGAGAGTGCACGCTGGATGTTGTTCATCGTGACCTGCAGTACTTTCTTTGTAATGGGCTGGCGAGTGGTGTGAACTTTGACTTTCCCGTCCTTGATAGCCTCATACACTGCATCATCGCTTCGGGTAGTGGAAGTTGGCCAGGGCACCGTTGCCGCTGCTGGTGGTGTAGGCGAGGGGGGCGTCGCGGGATTCGTTGGCACCAGGCGGAGATACGCAGCACCGTCATTGAACGCCACGACGCCGGAGACGGATACGCCAGCCATGATGAAGGAAGCGATTAGGGATACACAGGGGCGCTGCGAACCAATCGCCTCCCAACCACATTGTTCGCACACCGTGAGTTTTGAACCCCAGAAGCTTGACCTCCCAACCACGTTGTTCGCACACCGTGAGTTTTGAACCCCAGAAGCTTGACCTCCCAACCACGTTGTTCGCACACCGTGAGTTTTGAACCCCAGAAGCTTGAATCCAGAATCCCGGAGTATTGAAGTTCAATGCTCCGGATTGAACTTCAATACTCTGGGATTCAAGATTCAAGATTCAAGGTTCCAGGGAGAAGTTTCCCAGGGGTCTTGAATCCAGGGTGAGGAGTATTGAAGTTCAATGCCCCGGATTGAACTTCAATACTCCGGGCCCCAGGATTCAAGATCCCGGGGAAACTTTTCCCGGGGACCTTGAATCTTGAATCTTGAATCCCGGCCCGGAGTATTGAAGTTCAATGCCCCGGATTGAACTTCAATACTCCGGGATTCAAGATTCAAGATTCAAGGTTCCAGGGAGAAGTTTCCCCGGGATCTTGAATCCAGGGTGAGGAGTATTGAAGTTCAATGCCCCGGATTGAACTTCAATACTCCGGGCCCCAGGATTCAAGATCCCGGGGAAACCTTTCCCGGGAACCTTGAATCTTGAATCTTGAATCCCGGAGTATTGAAGTTCAATCCGGGGCATTGAACTTCAATACTCCTTGTCCCTCATCGTGCTTAACGATTAAGGCCCTCATCGTGCTTAACCATTAAGGCCTAGAAATTTAAGTACACTATGCACTCTAGAAACACCAGACACCAGTAAGTAGATAACATCGTCATACTATAGTAGCAGAATATAAGAAGACTCTGAGTTACTTATCCCCCCCCCCCCCCCAAAAGCGTGGATAACTGGGGGGGGGGGTACCATATATATATATGGATAGATATAGAGGGAATGCATTTCTGTAGATTTGGTACATTCTACATTTTGAGTTAAGCCTCTACTTTCGTTGGCATCGGTCGACGTTTTGCGGACTTTTTTTATTGTCACAATTTGGGCATCGGTGAGAACTTCGTGGGCATTGGTCAATAGCAACAGCTTAGGGATATATCCTAGGATTGCTCTAAGCCCTATCATTTTTGGGACAGTCATTTTTGCTGAGCCCTGCTGACTCCAAGGTCACCCTAAATTCTGAAGCCTTAATGTGATTCAAAGGCCCACATCCCAAGCGCTGTACATCCTAAGCTGAGCCTAGGCCACTAGCTCCACCAAACCTTTACTGGGTTTAGTGTAACCCTAAACCCTAAACCCCAAACCCTAAGCCCTATTGTGGGTTTCAGGAGACCTCAAGCAACCGACGCCGGGGCCGCTAAGCCCGAAGCCCTAACCTGAAACCCTAAACCATAAGCCCCTAAATGCGTGACCCCCCAAGCCAACGTCTGCTGGAGCCAGCCCGAGACCCTAAACCCTAAGCCCTAAACCCCTAACCCTAAACCCTAAACCCTAAACCCCAAACCCTAAATCCTAAACCCTAAGCCCTAAACCCTAAACTCTAAACGTCAAACCCAGGCTGCCCAAGAGCGTGCGCTTCTTTCAGACGCTGCCCCGGGACAAGGAGGGTTTAGGGTTTGGGGTTTAGGGTTTAGGGTTTGGGGCCCCCGACCTTACATGCGAGAACCGAAGACCGAAGCTTCATAATACCCCTTTCTTGTTTCCCTGGACCCTAAACCGTAAACCCTAAGCACTGTTTTTGTTTCGTTGTTTCTTTGTTGGGCGGTGGCGTTGAAGGTTCTTTGGGGGGTGGGGGTGGGGTGGGGGTGGGGTGGGGGTGGGGTGGGGGTGGGGTGGGGTTTAGGGGTGTGGGGGTCAAAGGGTTTTGGAGGGAGTCTGTGGTTAGCGACTCCCCCAGCCACTTAGTTAAGGAACACTCCTCACATGACATGTACATTCGCTTAGGCTCAGTCTCCCAAAACCCTAAGCCCTCAACCCTAAACCCTAAGCCCTCAACCCTAAACCCTAAACCCTCAACCCTAACCCCTAAACCCTAAACATCCCCCTAGCCCCTTGCCTGCAAGGAGTTTCCCATCATCCCGCTGAGTTTGGACTCGAGTCCGCTGAACGGCTGGGACACAGTGGCCGGTCTTTCATATGGAGGTTCCAGGGTTTAGGGTTTAAGGGTGTTTGGGATGTTTAGGGTTTTGGACCTGGATGTTCAAGGTTTAGTGCTTAGGATGTTTAGGCTCATTCCGTTGCTGTGGCTGCGTAGGGTGTTGGGGGTTGAGGGTTAGGTTTGGGGTGCCAGGTGGCGTTGGTGGAGGGCTTAGGGTACGCGACCCGCCTAAACGCTAAACTGGTGAGGGCGCCGCTGACCGTAAGCATGGGCGCATGAGCCTGAGCCCTGTACCGAGCTCGAATTTGCGGGCCGGACCTATCTGGGTCATTCGCGGCTTTTTCGAGTCTCCCCAAGACCTCTGCCCCCGATGTCTTGCTGCCCATCCGGCTGAGAACAAGGGCCCCCTTGGGGGGGATAGAACCCTAATAAAACCCTAATTGAGAATCAGCAGAGGGTAGGGGTGGGGCATCGTACTCATAGCGGCGCAGGGCGAGTGGCCGGGTGCTTGCAGCACCGGCGGGCCACTCTTCCTGCACACCCGAAACCTTGGACCCTAAACCCTAAACCCTAAACCTTAAACACTAAACCTCAAACCTCTAAACCCTAATCCCTAAACCCCAATAAACCCTAATCCCTAAACCCTAAACCCCTAAACCCTAAACCCTAAACCCCTAAACCCCTAAACCCGGGTCCCTAAACCCCTAATCCTCCCGGCACGAAGGTGGCGGCCAATGCGTACTTTCTGGATGTGGTGTTGCTGAGCATCTCGGGCGGGATCAAGGTGCCAAAAGGCTTTGTTGTGTGTGGAATTTTGGGGAACCCGAAACCCGAAACCCGAAACCCGAAACCCTAAGCCCTAAGCCCTAAACCCTAAACTGGCTTCTAGGGTTGAAGGAGGGTCTAGAAGGTTCATGGGGTGCAGTTGCTCCATGGTTCGAAGAGTATATTTATATGGTCCCTTGATGTGGTCCCTGGGATTCTGAAGTGCTGGCCCTTGGGTTTGTAAGGTGTATATAAGGGGCTACTCAGAGAATGGTTAGGGTGCAGGGTTGAGAGTTTAGGGTCCGTAGGGCTTGAACCCTAAACCCTAAACCCTAAACCCTAAACCCTACACCCTAAACCCTAAACCCTAAACCCTAAACCCTAAACCCTAAACCCTAAACCCTAAACCCTGAACCCTAAACCCTAAAGAGGCACCTTGGAGCCTCCTATACAACTCTTTAGCAGGATCATGTTGGCCCTGCGCTCGACTTCGGCTCCGTCAGCCAATTAAAGCCCCAAACTCTCAAGCCGAAGAACCCTAAAGCCTTTCAGAACCCTGGCACCCTGAAGCCCTGAAACCCCCTAAGAACCCTATAGCAACCCTAAACCCTAAACCCTAAACCCTGAACCCTGAACCCTGAACCCTAAACCCTAAACCCTAAACCCTAAACCCTAAACCCTAAACCCTAAACCCTAAACCCTAAACCGCACCCAAGGCATGCTTTTTGGCAAGATCGGGCCGAAGCCTTCGCAGCCCTGCGAGCCGAAGGAGCTGCAGGCGCCTTGGGGAGGGAGGGTTTAGGGTTTAGGGTTTAGGGTTTAGGGTTTAGGGTTTAGGGTTTAGGGTTTAGGGTTTAGGGTTTAGGGTTTAGGGTTTAGGGTTTAGGGTTCAGGGTTCAGGGTTCAGGGTTTAGGGTTTAGGGTTTAGTGTGTAGGGTTTAACTTTCAGGGCTTAGGATTTTTGGTGTGAGGGTTTGGTAAGAGGGTTTAGGGTTTAGGGTTCAGGGGTTTATAGCGTTTAGGGTTGATAGGGTTGATAGGGTTGAATAGGGTTGATAGGGTTGGTTGAATAGGGTTGACAGGGTTTAGAGGGTCTAGGGATTGTAGGGTCTTTATGGTTTAGGGGTTTATCGGGTTGAGGGTCTATAGGGTAAAGGGTTTCAGGGAGTAGGGTTTTCAGGGTTTATATGGTTTAGGGTTTACAGAAATTATGGGGTTTCGGGTTGGTTTTAGGGTTTATGTTGTTTTGGGATTGTAGGGTTTGGTTTTTTTTTGGGTTTGGGGTTTATGGGGCTCAGGTTTACAGCATTAAGGGTCTAAGGTTCAGGCTTTCGGCTTCAGGATTCAGGGTTTAGCGAAAACCCAGACCTCGAGTCCGAAACCCGTGAAAACCCTCAGCCCTAAACCCTACACCCTAAACCCCTAGACCCCTAAACCCCTAAACCCCTCAACCCCTAAACCCCTAAACCCCTCAACCCCTAAACCCCTCAACCCCTAAACCCCTAGAGCCTAAACCCTAAACCCTAAACCCTAAACCACTGAAAACTAGACCCCTGAACCGCAAACCCCTCAACCCGAAATCCTAAACCCTAAGCCCTAAACCCTAAACCCGAAACCCTAAACCCTAAACCCTAAACCCTAAACCCTAAACCCTCCTGGCAGGCCAGCACCGAGGTCGATGCCTTTGGGCAGTCGGTCTTCTCCCGCAACGCGAACCTGCCCACCTTTATTCAGGAGTTTTACGGTTTAGGGTTTAGGGTTTGGGGTTTGGGGTTTAGGGTTTAGGGTTTAGGGTGAGGGAGTCATTAGATGGCTTAGGATGCAGGATGTTTTTTCCGGGGGGGGGGGGGGGGGGGGTTAGGTTGTCGGGACTCTGGGATTTGTGGGTCTTTGGGCTTCCGGCTTTGTGCGCTTGGG
Organism: Symbiodinium natans; assembly: GCA_905221605.1. Taxonomy (NCBI): domain Eukaryota; class Dinophyceae; order Suessiales; family Symbiodiniaceae; genus Symbiodinium; species Symbiodinium natans. The sequence continues at coordinate 511,403 of CAJNDS010002102.1, forward strand.
TTTTCAGACATCTCAAAAAACGTTTTCAGCGGTCAGCCCTAAAACCCAAACCCCAAACCCCAAACCCCAAACCCCAAACCCCAAACCCCAAACCCCCAAACCCCAACCCCAAACCCCAAACCCCAAACCCCAAACCCCAAACCCCAAACCCCAAACCCCAAACCCCAAACCCCACACCCCAAACCCCAAACCCCAAACCCTAACCCCAAACCCTCAGCCCTAACCCTAAACCCTAAACCCTGACCCTCATGCTGCTGCTGCTGCAAAACCGACGTATTGTTTCGGTTTCAGGGTTTAGGATAAAGGGTTTAGGATGTAGGATTTTTTTTTTTGTTTTGGGGGGGGGGGGGGGGGGGGGGGGGTTCGGGCTTAGGGTCTGTTTAGGGAGGTGAACTTTTTTACGGGCCCAAAGAAAGACACTACATGAGGAGGTCCAGCCACGACACGTCGACCCCAAAGCCCGACGCCCTGGACCCAAAACCCTACGACCTAAACCCTTAATGCGTAAGCCTGAGGCTGAAAGCCCTAAAGCCCCAAAGCCCCAAAGCCCCAAACCCTAAACCCTAAACCCTAAACCCTAAACCCTAAACCCTAAACCCTAAACCCTAAACCCTAAACCCGACAAAAAGGAGGCGCGCTTGCACCAAGATGCGCACCACCGGGACCCCGAGCGTGCGCGCGCTGGCGGCCCGGTGCCCATCAGTGATGGCGCAGTGCCTTGGCTCCCAAGAAAGGGTTTAGGGTTTAGGGTTTAGGGTTTAGGGTTTAGGGTTTAGGGTTTAGGGTTTAGGGTTTAGGGTTTAGGCCCGAACCTTGAACCTTTAACTCTAAACCCTAATGTTGCACCTGCTTAGCCGCTATTATGTGTTTTTTTAGAGTTTTAGGGTTCAGGGGGTTAGGGTCTAGGGTTTCGGGCTCAGGGTAACCCTAAACCCTAGACCCTAAACCCGAAACCCTAAACCAAAACCCTAAACCCTAAACCCTAAACCCTAAACCCTAAACCCTAAACCCTAAACCCTAAACCCTAAACCCTAAACCCTAAACCCTAAACCCTAAACCCTCAACCCCAAACCCTAAACCCTAAACCAAGGTGATTGATCATGTGGGCCTCGGTCCCAACCCGGCGACCTGCTGGCATGCGCTGCAAAAGGCCCGGGTGCCACCCCCCCCCCCCCCCAACCTGGAGGATCGCGGGCTTAATAGGTAGGGTTTAGGGTTTAGGGTTTAGGGTTTAGGGTTTAGGGTTTAGGGTTTAGGGTTTAGGGTTAAGGGTTTAGGGTTGAGGGTTTAGGATTTAGGATTTTGGGTTTAGGGTTCAGGGTTTAGGGCTTGGGGGTTAGGGTTGTTTAGATTTGGAGGGTTGAGGGGGGGCTTGGCCCTCAACCCTAAACCCTAAACCCTAAACCCCAAACCCTTAACCCTAAACCTTGATGTGGGTTTCTGAGGGCTGATGGGGCTTAGGACTTCGCAGGGCTTCGACCTCCGAGGTTCCCAAAACAGCACCTTCAAACCCCAAACCCTGACATGCGAAACCCTTCAGCTAAACCTCTAAAAACCGCCTAAATTCCCCAAATGCCCTACATACCCTGAATACCCAACATACCCAAATCACCCCAAATACACTAAGCTCCCCGAAGCTCCCGCTAGACGCCTAAAGCAAGCCCTGCGACGGCACCACGCGCGGCAGGTGCGAACCATCCTGGGCTGGGCGAAGCTGATCGGCAGCGAGGGCGTGTACCAGTCCAAGGCCAGGTTGGGTAAGAAGGGTTTAGGGTTTAGGGTTTAGGGTTTAGGGTTTAGGGGGTAGGGGGTATTCGGGGATCTCGGGATTCAAGCCCCCTACAGCAAGCCAAGCCTCCTAAGACCCACTTGTAGGTTTTTTTTGGTGGTCGTAGGGTTCAGGGTCATAAGGGTTTGGGGTTTAGGGTTCAGGGTCACGAGAACCCCAGCGAAGATAAACAGCACATTGTGCCAGTTACAGCTTCCCTTGTACCTTCAAGTAGAACCTGAACCCTGAATCCCGATCCTAGAGCTCTAAAACCCTTGAACTCTACCGCAACACAGTCTCAGACTCCAGGCAAGGACCCTAAACCCTAACCCTAAACCCTAAACCCTAAACCCTAAACCCTAAACCCTAAACCCTAAACTCCGTCTCTCCCAGGGCAAGCCCGGGAACTTTAAAGGCGCGCCAAGCTGCAAGGGCTTTGTAAAGGGGGGTCTTGGGGTTTAGGGTTTGGGGTTTGGGGTTTGGGGTTTGGGTTAGGGTTTAGGGTTTAGGATTTAGGGTCTAGGGTTTGGGGTCTAGGATGCCTAGGGTTTCGGATTTAGGGCTGCCTTCGGGGTTTAGGATTTTGGGGGTTGGTGATCTTGCAGGATGCAGGGGGGTGTCGGGATTGAAGGGTTCTAGGGGGTTTCAGGATTTTTTTTTTTGGAGGGGGGGGGGGACGGGGTTTAGGATTTTGGGTATGGGGTTTGGGGTTTAGGGTTTAAGGTTTAGGCCCCAATGCTACAACAACCGGACCACTGCTACAACAGCCGGAGGATTTGGGTTTTAGGTTTCGGGCTTTGGGGCTTGCTTGGTCATCTTTGGCTTGCCCTTTTGAGGAATGGGGTTCAGGGTTTAGGGTTTAGGGTTTGGGGTTTAGGGTTTAGGGTTTAGGGTTTAGGGTTTAGGGTGTAATTTGCAAGCAACCTAACCCCAAACCCTTTAAACTCTGAAGCCGGAAGCGGCAAAACTCGAAACCTGAAAGACCCAAATCCCTCAAAGCCCTAAAAAGCCCAAACGAACGCCCTAAACCCTACGCCCTCAACCCTAAATCCCGAAACCCTAAACCCTAAACCCTAAACCCTAAACCCTAAACCCCAAACCCTAAACCCTCTGAGCCCTGAACTCCCTGAACTCCTCACTTGCTCTGCCAGGCATCCTCACCCTTCCCCGCTACGACTACCAGCAGCTCAGGGTCCAGGACGGTTGAAGATGAGGGCTTAGGGTTGAGGGTTGGGTTTAGGTTTTAGGTTTTAGGGTTTAGGGTTTGGGGTTTGGGGTTTGGGGTTTGGGGTTTGGGGTTTAGGGTTCAAGGTTTAGAGTGCGCATGGCCCTGAAGCGACAAAAGGACAGGCAACCTCAAATCCTACATCCTCATAAACCCAAAATCCTAAACTTGAACCCTAAACCTGAACCCTCAACCCCAAACACTCAAAGCTCAAAGAGCCCTCGCAGCGAAAAGCCCCACACCGGATGACTGCAGAGGACGTGAAGATGCTGGCCTCTGTGGCCCCCGGCTCCTGGGCTCCCTAAACCCTAAACCCTAAACCCTAAACCCTAAACCCTAAACCCTGAACCCTAAACCCTAAACTCTAATTAAACCCTAAATCCTAAACCCTAAACCCTAAATCCTAAACCCTAAGCCCTAAACCCTAAGCCCTAAGCCCTACACCCTAAACCCTAAACCCTGAACCCTTCACACTAAACCCTAAACCCTAAACAGCCCCTCCCTTTGAGCTGCAGGGCGCGAGGGTTTGGGGGTTTGGAGGGTTCGGAGGGTTGAGAGGGTTTAACCCCCAAAATCCGGAAGCAAACTTACCAGGCGCCCCCTCAGAATCCGCGAAAGGTCGTGGGTGTAGGATTTAGGGCAGGGTTTCGGGTTTGGGGCTGGGGTTTAGGGCTTGGGTTTTAGGGTTTAGGATACCCTTCCCCCCCAAGACTCCTGTGTAAACTTAAAGCTTTCTCAAAGCCTCAACCCAAAGCCTGTAAATAATTCAATCCCGAATCCCCACCCCTGAACCCACCCCAAACCTGAAACAACGGAATCCTGAACTCTAAGCACCCCTAAACCCTAAACCCTAAACCCTACCCTAAACCCTGAACCCTAAACCCTAAACCCTAAACCCTAAAGGGATTAGGGTTTTGGGTTTCGGGCCCCAAGGCCATGAGCCCCCGACCCTAAGCCCGACGACAGCCCCCCCCCCCCCCATTTCCTAAGAACCCTAACCCTAAACCCTAAGCCCTAAACCCTAAACCCGAAGCCCTAAACCCTAAACCCTAAACCCTCAACCCTCAACCCTCAACCCTAAACCCTAAACCTCTCAGCCTAGGGTGCACCTTCAACTGCGTCGCGGGGTCCAAGGTGGTGGCCAAGTACCGGCTTCAGGCGTCTTTCAAGGGATGCAGACCGGGGTTTAGGGTTTAGGGTTTAGGGTTTAGGGTTAGAAACCTAGAGAGCCCAATACCCCTTAATTATGGAACATGCCGTAAATTATATAGGGATCCTGAGTATGATTTAAGGTATAGTCCTTCTTTTGGGGGGTATTGGGGTCTTTGGCAGGGAATGCGGGAATTCGGTACTCTAATATAATCCCTGAGTGGGAAGTAGAGGGGGAGATAAAGTAGCTAATTCTTGCATTCCCTACAGAGAACAAGTAAGTTTAGGGGATTTAGGGCTTAGGGTGGTAAGGTTTAGGGATTGAGGCTCAACGAGCAGGTTCAACAAGGTTTCGGAAGCAGGGCATTACTTGCTTTTAGGGAAACCCAGATCTTACACCCTAAGCTCTAGCCTCTGAATCCTAGCTGGGACGCTACTTGCCTACAGGGTTTAGTAGTAACTACCCTTATATAGTAGGTAATGATCCATAAGACTGCAGGCAAAGAGGGTCTCAGGTAACCCCAAAGCCTAACTCCTGCCACGAGGTGCCCGAGCGTATCTACAACCTCCCCAACATCAGCTGCAAGAACGCCCTCTGCATGTCGAACCTTAGGGTACTTGGAAATATTTTTTTTACTTTTTGGGTACTATGTTTCCTAAGAAACAGCAAAGAAAGCACTGAATTTTTGCTTGGGATCCAAGTTCAGATGTAGGAACCCGAAGAACCGGCAGTTCGAGTGCGTGGCGTACATGGAGCGGGTTCCCTACTACACCACTAGCGTGCTTCCCGACTGTGCCGAGAGCGAGTTCCTCTACGTCTGCCGGTGGTGCCTATATCCCCCTTGGGAATTACTTTTTTTGTTATAAATATAAAACCCAAGAGGGTATTAACAATACTTTTTTTTGAGGTTCTAAGGGGAGTCTAGGTGTCGGTGGCCTCATGTCTACGAGAACATCTGGGACGACTTGCGCGAGCGAAAGTAAACAAAGGGGCCAGTGCTGCTTGGCTGCAGAGAGGCATGGTGCCCGACAGGTGTACGCATACACTGCCAGGTAAGCATAGTACAGAACCCGCCAGGGTTGTCACGCTTCTTCTTTTCTTTGCTAGGCCCACCGCGGTATAAAGTAAGCACATGTCGACATCTCAGCCCGAACCCCCCCTCAACCTTGAACCCTAAACCCTAAAGTCTGAACCCTAAACCCTAAACCCTAAACCTTAAACCCTAAACCCTAACCTCACCTGGGTCCCAGGCGCCCCAAAACTTGAAACCATCAAGTGAGCACGCCAGGAACCGAGCACATCCTGACGCAGATGACAGGGTTAGGGTTTAGGTTTAGGGCTCAGGGCCGAGGGTTTAGGGGGTGCGGGCCCTTACGCCCTAAAGATTGTGTGTAAGTTTGGGCCCTCTGTCTGCGAGACTTGTAGGAGCTAGGATTTTTTTGGGAGGGGAGTCGCCGCCCGAAACTCCGCGGCAGAATGCCGCGGGGGGCCTTCGTGGTGGCGATCGTGGGCGCGCATTGGATAAGCAGGCACACCGGGGAGCTGTGGTAGCTCGCAATGCATCAAGGCAGAGACTTTAAGCCCAGCGGATGCGTCACCGAGGAAGACAAAAACAAGGGACCGCAGCGGGAGCTTGCAAAAGCCCTTCATGTTCAAGGGGATGAAGACTCGTACCCCTAAGATTGTAACCCCCAAAGGTTCCCCGTAACATATTCCCAGTATCGCCCGGAGGATCTTTCAAAAGGGCCCCCCAAAACGCACGGGTACAACCTTCAAGGTCCAAAGGTACAACCCTTCGACCTTTCAATCATGGGTTTCCCCCCCCCCCCCACCCCCCCAGGTTCCCCGTTAAATAACCTTAATCAGGCTTATATCCGTAAATAGCTTTAATCATGGGGGGACACCTGGGGGGGTAATATAGAGGGGGTTAGGGAGGTAACCCATGATGATCAAGAGTATCCCCTGCAATCACCGCTAAGATCCTCAACCGTAAGCCCTAAACCCTAAACCCTAAACCCTAAACCCAAAACCCTAGACTCTAAACCCAAAACCCTAAACCCTAACCCAAAACCCTAAACCCCAATATGCAAAAGCACGTGGCCCCCGAAGCCCAAGAATTCGGATCGTCTAAGCAGTGAACCCTATGAACCCTAAGTCCGAACCCCAGTTATAACCCTAAACCCTAAACCCTAAACCCTAAACCCTAAACCCTAAACCCTAAACCCTAAACCCTAAACCCTAAACCCTAAACCCTAAACCCTAAACCCTAAACCCTAAACCCTAAACCCAAAACCCTAAACCTAAAACCCTAAACCCTAAACCCTAAACCCTAAACCCTAAACCCTAAACCCTAAACCCTAAACCCTAAACCCTAAACCCTAAACCCTAAACCCTAAACCCTAAACCCTAAACCCTAAACCCTAACCCTAAACCCTAAACCCTAAACCCTACACCCCAGAGGACCCATGTCCCAAATTCTTGGCTGAAGGGTATAGGGTTTAGGGTTAACCCCAAACCCAATGCCCAAAACTCTAAACCCTAACCCTTAACCCTAAACCCTAAACCCTATACCCTAAACCGTAAACCCTAAACCCAAAACCCAAAACCCAAAACCCTAAACCCTAAGCCTAAGCCCTAAACCCTAAACCCTGAACCCTGAACCCTGAACCCTGAACCCTGAACCCCAACCCTCTCGAACGGCAGAGCCCCAAAACCCAAGGCCCCAAAGCCCTTAGAGGGTTGCAAGCTAGAATCCCCGAGCCCTCAATCCCAAGCCCAACAGCAGTAAAGCCTGGACACTCAGAGGATTTTTAAAGTTTTGGGTTTGGGGTTAGGGTTTTGGGGTTTAGGGTTTCGGGATTCGGAAACCTTAAAACCTAAAGCCCTAGACCCGGAAAAAACAAAAAAAACAACACCCTTCTAAACACCCTAAGCCCCAATCCTTAATGCTTTGATTCGAGGGCCCTCGGCTCTGGCCCAGGCGCAAGCCTTGCTGGGCTCTGTGGAGGTGTGCGAACCCGGTCGAGGGTTTTCTTTCGGGTTGTTTTAGGTTTCGTTTAGGCTTTTTTTCGTTGTTATAGTTTTTTCATGGTGTCTTAAGTCGTTTTGTTTTGTCAAAGGGCTTCGGACATTGTGGTTTTTTTTGGGGACTCTGGGCGCAGGGCTTCTTAGCGGTTTGGGGGTTTAGTGTTTTTCAGGGGCTTAGGGTTTTAAAGGGGCCTTTCAGGGCTTATAGGCGTTTAGGGGTTGCTTCGGGGTTTAGGGTTTGCGGTTTAGGAAGTAGGATTTAGGGTTGCTCAACTTACCCTAGACCCCTTAAGGCCAGGGAGTTCCTTGTCGAAACCCTTGAGCCCTAAAACCCGAAACCCTAAACCCTAAATCTACACCCCAAAACACCCCAAACCCCTAAACCCTAGAACCGAAAGCTTCAGAAGCCCTAAGAACCTTAAAGCCCTAAAAGCCTTGAAGCCCCAAAAGCCTCAGTCTCTAAACAAACATCCTAAGTCCTGAAAACTTGACGGCGCTGAGGAACGTAGCCCGTGAGGGTGAGGACTTACGCCGCGTACGCCCTGTCCTTATCCTTGACTCCTCCTGCGCTGGGGGAGCGCTTGCAAAGGGGAGGTCCTCTGCCGCAGTATGCCTAGCTCGAGGGCTTTACCCTGCTTACATGTTTGGGCCAACAAGCCTAAACGTGTCCGATGACCCAACTCGAGACGTTCCCTTGAGGGCCTGGCTTGCACTCCCTTTTCGAAGGCATGAATGAAGACTCCATGAGGATGCTATGCGGGTTCGCTGGGGCGAACAAGAACCGCGCTCGGTGGATTAGGATCGTCCTCCTTGTCGCTGAACCAGGGAAAGCCTAAACCCTCGACCCTAAAGCCCTTAAACCCTAAACCCTTGTCACCCTCAGCCCGAAAGGGGCGAACAAGAACCGCGCTCGGTGGATTAGGATCGTCCTCCTTGTCGCTGAACCAGGGAAAGCCTAAACCCTCGACCCTAAAGCCCTTAAACCCTAAACCCTTGTCACCCTCAGCCCGAAAACCTTAAACCCTGAACCCTAAAACCCAAAAGCCTAAAACAATAAAGCCCTAAAACCCTAAAACCCTAAAACCCTAAAGCCCTAAAACCCTAAAACCCTAAAACCCTAAAACCCTAAAACCCTAAAACCCTAAAACCCTAAAACCCTAAGACCCTAAAACCCTAAAACCCTAAAACCCTAAGACCCTAAAACCCTAAACCCTGAACCCCTAAACCCCTAAACCCCTGACCCCCTAAACCCCTAAACCCCAAAACCCTGAAACCCTAAAACCCTAAACGCTAAAACCCTAAAACCCTAAAACCCTAAACCCTAAAACCCTAAAACCCTAAGACCCTAAAACCCTAAAACCCTAAAACCCTAAACCCTAAAACCCTGAACCCCTAAACCCTAAAGCCCTAAAACCCTAAAACCCCTAAACCCTAAACCCCTAAACCCTTAACCCTAAACCCTCAACCCCTAAACCCTAAACCCCTAAACTCCAGGCCGCCACGGGATCTAGGGCTCCCACCACCCTGCGGTGCTGGCCCATCGCCCGACAGCTTTGGGGGGGTTTTAGGGTTTGTTTTAGAGCCATCGCAGAGTTGTTTGGAGATTTTTTGAGGGTTTTGAGGGTATGTTAGAGCTAGAGTTTTTCTGGAGATTTATTAAAGGTTTTTTGGGTTTAGGTTTTTGTTTAGTCCGATCGTTGGGGGGGGTCTTTTTTTTTGAGATTTATTGGGGTTGAGGGGGGTTCTGCGGAGTTTTTTTTAAGGGTTTTGGGGGTTTTGAAGGGCTTTGGGGGTGTGGTTTTTTAAAGGCTTTTCAGGGTTTCTAGGGTTTTTATGGGTCTTTAGGGGGGTTTTTAGGGGTCCTTGATCTGCAGGCACGGAGGGCTTCTCAGTTTGTAGGATGTTTTGGGATTGTAGGGGTTTAGGGTTTTGGGGTTTTCGTGTTTTAGGGTTTTAGTTTTTCTCAGGGCTTTTAGGGATTTAGGGTTTGCAGGGTTTCAGAGGTTTGGGGCGTTATAGGGGTTGGGGTTTACAGGCTTAGCTAGGTTTTGTCAGGTTTAGGGTACAATCCCCTCTCCCGAATATTAAACCCACCCTGCCCCCTAATTTTAAATACCACCCCCATATACTCCACATTATTGTAATGGGAATATTGAGTTTTTGGGGGGTAGGGGGGGTTTAAGGTTTGGGGTCTGGGGTTTAGGGATTAGGATTTAAGGGCTCACGGCTTGGGGCTTTGGTTTCTAAATAAGGTTAGGGTTTAGGGCTCAAGGTGTCCCAGAACTTCCGAGACGGCAGGATCTTACAACTAGTTAGGGTCCAGGGTTTTGGGTTTAGGGTTGAAGAGTTGAAAGCCACAGGAGCCCCGTGAATCTCGAAAGGTCACAAGGCCATGGCTTTAGCCTTAAACCAGCCCTGAACCTCAAACCCTAAACCCTAGAGCCCAGAATCCCAAGATGCTCCAGACCTCCACCCAGAACCCGAAATCAAACAAAACCCGAGCCCCCAAGCACCCCGTGGCCCGTTCCCTTCCTCCCCAAATCTCTAAGCCCTAGAAATCGTAAGTCCAAACCCCGAACCCCGAAACCGTAAGCGCCCAAACCCCAAAACCCTAAGCCCTAAACCCTGAACCCTAAACCCTAGTCCCTAAACCCCAGTCCCTAAACCCTAAACCCTAAACCCTAAACCCTAAACCCCTAAACCTCTAAACCCCTTACTAAGCCGACACTCTTCAGCGCTAAGCCCTAAGCTCCAAACCCCTAAACGCTGAGGTCCAGCGTCTCTCGGCGTCCCAAGCCGTTGAACACCGCTGCGCCCCTGGTGTGGGGTCCAGACTCCGGCTAGGGTTTAGTGTTTAGGGTTTAGGGTTTAGGGTTTAGGGTTTAGGGTTTAGGGTTTGGGGTTTAGGGTTTAGGGTTTAGGGTTTAGGGTTTAGGGTTTAGGGTTTAGGGCTCCCCCCGAAACCCAAGGTAGAAGTACGAGCCAGACCCCGAAGCTGGGTAATACAGGGTCGGAAAAAATTGCTAATCGTATTTCCTTAGGGTTTAGGGTTTAGGGTTTAGGGTTTAGGGTTTAGGGTTTAGGGTTTAGGGTTATGAATATGCTATAATGACCCCCTCCCCTCCCCCAAAGAAAAAAGTAGAAAACAATAGAATAACCTGCTCTTTCTATTTAGGCCCCTATCGTAGGCAGGCTGGGAAGGCCTGCTGGTGCGCGCGGAACACGTGATGCACGTTAAGCCTTAAACACTATGAATCCAAGGCACCTCAACTCCTAAACCCTAAATCGAAACCCCCAAAACCCAAAACTCTAAACCCTAAACCCTAAGCCCAAAAACATCCACCAAACCTTCGTCCCTGAAAGCTTTTCCCTAAACCCTAAAACCTCAAACCCTACACCCTAAACCCTAAACCCTAAACCCTAAACCCTAAACCCTAAACCCTAAACCCTAAACCCTAAACCCTAAACCCTAAACCCTAAACCCTAAACCCTAAACCCCAAACCCTAACAAGGAAGCGGAGCCCGGGCCGAGGTTGAGATGCTGAAGACGGCCTCGGAGGTTTTGGGCCCGGGGCCTCGGAGGAGCTGCGGGTTTAGGGTTCAGGGTGTGGGGTTTGGGGTTTCAGGGTTTAGGGTTTAGGGTTTCGGGTTCAGGGTTCAGGGTTTAGGGTTCACGGTTTGGGGTTTAGGGTTTCAGGGTTTGGGGTTTAGGGCTTAGGGTTTCAGGTTTGCGGTTTAGGGTTTAGGGTTCGGGGTTTAGGGTTTAGGGTTTGGGGTTTAGGGTTTTGGGTTTTGGGTTTTAGGGTTTCAGGGTTTAGGGTTCAGGGTTTGGGGTTTAGGGTTTGGGGTTTTGGGTTTAGGGTTTGGGGTTTAGGGTTTAGGGTTTGGGGTCCGGGTTCAGGGTTTAGGGTTCGGAATGTGGGGTTTAGGGTTTGGGGTTTGTGGTTTGGGGTTTAGGGTTTGGGGTTTAGGGTTTAGGGTTTCAGGGTTTGGGGTTTAGGGTTTAGGGTTTCAGGGTTCAGGGTTGAAGGTCGGTGTGTTTTTTCTGTTGGGGTGGGGGGTGTTAGGGGCAGGTGTTTCAGATGGGTTTTGGGAGACCCCCCCGCCCATCGCCCACGGTGCATAAATAGGGGTACATCAACGGACACGAATGACAGCAAGAATTGAGGGGTTCAGACTTCACACTCTAGATGGCTTGGAGGTTCATGGGTAGTTTTCACCCTGCTTATGACTTTCCGTGAGCCTTCAAGTACACGACCCGAAGAACGCCGCAACTTCCACAAAGGCTCTAAACAGGTTCAGCCCTAAACCGCCTAAACCTCCTAAACCCTGGAACCCTAAACCCTACAACCCTAAAACCTCAACCCCCAAAAAAACCCTGCCCTCAACCATATTAACCTAGCAACTTAAAACCTTAAACCCTAAACCCCAAAACCCCACAACTCCAAAACCCCAAAACCCTAAAACCCCAAAACCTCAACCCTAAACCCTAAACCTTGAACCCTAAGCCTCCTAAGCCCCAAAAGCGCAGAGGCTTGGGCCCGGATGACGCGCTCCACGTAGCCGAGTCCCTGTACCTGAAAGGCTCGTGGGGGGCGGGGGGGGGGGGGGTGAGGGTTTAGGGTTTAGGGTTCAGGGTTCAGGGTTCAGGGTTCAGGTTCAGGGTTCAGGGTTCAGGGTTCAGGGTTTAGTGTTCGGGTTTAGGATTTAGGGTTTAGGTGGGTTTGAGGGGTTCTGGGTGTAGGGGGTTTGGGGCTAGGGCTTGAGGTTGAGGGTTTGGAGCATTCTACCAGAAGCCTTAAACCCAAGCACTTCTTGACACACTGAAGCTTTAGCGTTTGGGGTTTAAGCCTCAAAATCGTGGGAAGGTTCGGGGCTGAGGTTGATTTGCTTGGAGCCCTAAACCCTATAAATCCTGCAGCCCCTTATAGCCTGAAGACCTAAAGGCCTCCAAAAGTCCTAAACTAAGCCCCGACCCGGAGCCCTACTAAACCCGAAACCCTGAACCCTCAGCCCTGACACATCCTAACACCCTCATATCCGGCGCCCCCAACCAGCCTGTTCTGGTGGTTTGCGGTGCTTTTGCGGCACATCTGCAAGAATTTTATAAGCAAACCCTAAACCCTAAGCCCTAGACCCTACACCCTAAACCCTAAACTCTAAACCCTAAACCCTAAACCTTAAACCCTAAACCCTAAACCCCGTTTTGGGGACTTCCGGTCCATTCCCCAGTGGTACCAAGGGGTGCTCTCCTACCCGAGGACGGAGACAGCCACTCGGATCGATACAGAGGGTGTGGGAAGCTGGGGGTGCCTAAACCCTAAACCCTAAACCCTAAACCCTAAACCCTAAACCCTAAACCCTAAACCCTAAACCCTAAACCCTAAACCCTAAACCCTAAACCCTAGACCCTAGACCCTAGACCCCAGACCCTAAACCCTAAACCCTAAGCCCTAAACCCTAAACCCCAAACCCTAAACCTGCGCGGCTCAGCCTGGATGGTATGTTCGAGGCCAACCCAAGCCTCAGCAAGTTCTTGACAAACTCTCAGGCTTCCGTAGCTGGACTGAGACTGCAGTGCTCCTTCGAACGCGATCATTCCAAAGATGACCGCTACCGGATCATCGAAGACTATTGCCACGGTGGTGATGGTTTTCTAATTGAAGACGTCATGAGGACTGCATGTGATCTCGCAGTCCGTCAGCATCAACTCCAGATACAAGAAAAGCTAGCAAAACTGCTGGATGCGGAAGCCAGGGGTTCGGGATTCCTAGGGTTCAAGTCTCGCTGGGGTAGGGCTCAGAGGTTTAGGGTTTAGGGTTTAGGGTTTAGGGTTTAGGGTTTAGGGTTTAGGGGGCCCAATCAGAGACTGAGCGTTAGCCAGGCCCAGGGTGTCGGGTTTGAGGCCTTAAGGCTTCGGGCATAGGGTTTGGGGTTTAGGGTTTAGGTTTTACGGTTTAGGGTTTAGGTTTTGGGGTTTAGGTTTTAGGGTTTAGGGTGGCATTAGAGTTTGTTTTTTGCGTTTTAGGGTTTAGGGAAACAGGGCTTCAAGGTATCAGATGCTTATAGTTAGGCGTCACCTTTGCTTCCCCTCAACACTACCCTGGGTTCCAATTAAGGCTTTTTGGGCAGAACCCTGGACCCTGAACCCTAAACCCTAAACCCTAAAACCCTAAAACCCTAAAACCCTAAAACCCTAAAACCCTAAAACCCTAAAACCCTAAAACCCTAAAACCCTAAAGCCCTAAACCTGCCGGGGGGGCGGGGGGGGGGGGGGGGGGTAGAAGAGGGGGGGGTAGTAGGGAAACCCATGACCATTGTTCTGATGAAGCCCCAAGTCCTGAAACCCCTGAAACGGGCACCCGTAAACTGACGGACGGATTTTGAGTTGCGGGATTTGGGAAGTAGGTACGCCAATATGCGGTTAGGGTTTAGGGTTTAGGGTTTAGGGTTTAGGGTTTAGGGTTTAGGGTTTAGGGTTCAGGGTTTAGGGTTTAGGGGGAAAGGGTTGTATAGCGGGAGAAAGGTACCCAGTCCCCTGATTGTACGAGCGAGAAAGCCAGACGCATTGGAGGTGTAGGTGCCTTTTGGTATCAGGGTTGAGGTTATTAGGGTTTACGGTTCAGGGTCTCGGGGGGTTACGGGGTATTCGGTGGCTGGATACAACATGGTCCCATACCTTCCTACAAGGGTTCCGAAGTAAGCGCTAAACCCTAAAGCCTTACAGTCCCTAAACCCTAAGCCCTCAACAAGGGTATGTAAGGTTGGTCAGTTTGCAATTATACAAACTGGAGCCCCATGCAAGTTAAATGTCCCCTAACTACGACCGATATCCGCTGGCGACGACGCTCCTAGGAAGAATAGCCTCACTGCAATTTCACCCTAATATTAGTATGGGTGTCTCCAAAAACAGGGGTACCCTTAATTGACCAAAATAGTTAGAATCCTTAATGCAGGAACCACCCAAAAGGGTACCCCCCATTTTCGGAAACCCTAAACCCTAAACCCTAAACCCTAAACCTAAACCCTAAACCCTAAACCCTAAACCCTAAACCCTAAACCCTAAACCCTAAACCCTAAACCCTAAGCCCTAAACCCTAAACCCTAAACCCTAAACCCTGATGCGCCACGGACTCCTACCATCCTCGTCCAGCCGAGCTGGAAGTCGCTACTTTGAATTGATGGCAGCAACGGCTGCTCGCGGCCTTGACTGCCAAGCTACAGTTTCCTTAGCAATGATTTAGTTTAAATATTTTGAATAATTGATTTCGGCCTGAAGTTAAGTATTTAAATTATTTAAATCCACTGGCCTCCTTAAACAGTTTAAAATATGTTAAGCAGTTCAAATAATTTAATTCGGCCTGAATTATATAAATTGTATATAAATCATTGAAACTATTTAAGCTATTTAAACTGTGTAAATGAGTTTTAAATCTTGTTCAATAAAACCCAAGAGGAGTTAAACAATAGTATTCTAAAGGTGTTGGAAAACCGCCTCGCGTTTCTTTTTTTAGAGTCAAGCGCGGCTTCAGTCCATGCAGAAAGGGGGGTGGTTTTGGGGGGAGGTTTAGGCTTTTTAGGTTCGGCCCGGGTTTAGGGAGCTTTCAGCGGCAGGGTTTAGACATTTAGGGTTTAGGGTTTAGGGAGTCTGCCTAAACCCTAAGACCGTAAACCCGAAAACCCCAAATTTACCCTAAATCGCTCCTGAACACCCGAAACTTGAAAAACCCTGAGCCCTAAACCCCAAACTCCCCCGCCACTCAACCTCGGAAGGCTCCTTCCCTTAAAAAGCCCCCGAGGACCGGTATCCCGAGAATTTCGACCTGCCCCAGACCGTCGCGGGCTCAGGTTCTAGGGGGTCTGGGGTGTTGGGGGGTTAGGGGGTTAGAAGGTTAGGAGTTTAGGGTTTAGGGCAGGGGTTAGAAGGTTAGGGGTTTACGGTTTAGGGCAGGGTTTAGGGTTAAGGGTTTAGGGTTTAGGGTTTAGGGTTTAGGGTGATGCAGTGCTAGTGCCTGAACACTCGCCGGCAACCTCTTGCAACATCGCAACCGACCCAGCGTACTTGGGGTTGGTTCTTAGCCCTTAAACCCTTAAACACTTAAACCCTTGAACCCTTCAACTCTTAAACCCTTCAACCCGAAACCCTAAGCCCTAAACCCTTGTGAAAACCCTAAACCCTAAACCCTTAAACCCCAAACCCCTGCGAAGGTCCAAATCATGGCGTCGTCGGGGCTCCCTTGGGGCCAGGCGCGCATGCTGGTGGACGCATTAGGGCTTAAGGGTTCAAGGGTTTAAGGGTTTAAGGGTTTAAGGCTTCAAGGGTTCAAGGGGGGGTTTAGGGTTTAGGGTTTAGGGTTTAGGGTTTAGGGTTTAGGGTAAGAAATGCCCCACATTGCCAGCTGGAGGCTGCAGCGCAGCTCCTCCGCGCGGGCATCGCCGCTCCGCGGCAGGAGCCGCCTAAGCCCTAAACCCTAAACCCTAAACCCTAAACCCTAAACCCTAAACCCTAAACTGTAAACCCTAAACTGTAAACCCTAAACTGTAAACCCTAAACTGTAAACCCTAAACTGTAAACCCTAAACTGTAAACCCTAAACTGTAAACCCTAAACTGTAAACCCTAAACTGTAAACCCTAAACTGTAAACCCTAAACCCTAAACCCTAAACCCTAAACCCTAAACCCTAAACCCAAACCCCGTGCAGCAAGTCGTGTCTACCAGCCTTCGCTCAGCCAGCTGTTGCTGTCTGGCAGTGGCTTCCATATCTTGTGTATTCGTTTTAGGGTTTAGGTTGTGTTACAGACCGTTGTAGTTCCCCCTTCCTTGTTTTGGCAGTTCTAGTGGCCCCTGGCCAAAGGCTCAATGCTTGCGTTGCCTGTCGGATGTGAACGTGCGCAAACCTGCTAGGGATGACTGCGCACTCTTAACTCCGAAGGCCTCAACCCTGAAACCCCAAAGCCAAAAACCGCAAGCCCTAAACCCCGAAACCCTAAACCCTAAACCCTAAACCCTAAACCCTCAACCCTAAACCCCGAAACCCGAAAAGTGGAGGATGGCCACGATGTGGGTGACCATCCCCCGATCACCCCGGTGCCTTGGCCACATGGGGTTTAGGGTTTAGGGTTTCGGGTTTAGGGTTTAAGGGTTTAGGGTTTAGGGTTTCGGGTTTAGGGTTTAGGGTTTCGGGTTTAGGGTTTAGGGTGTTGGGTTGAAGAGCTGAGGCGCAAGGCTTGAGGTCTGAGGGTTTGCGGTACTTATATCACCACCCGCGAACCTTAAGTAGGGTGGAGCCGTAGGCTCGGGCAGCTAAGAGTCTGCAACCCTAAGCCCTAAGCCCTAAACCCTAAACCCTAAGCCCTAAACCCTAAACCCTAAACCCTAAACCCTAAACATACATTAGCTTAAGCCATCCAAACCTTCTCAGCCTTCAGAGGCCCCAAAAGTACCTTGAGCCCTAAACCCGGAGCCGATTCCCAAAGAATTCGCAAGCGCGCCGTTCACACGAGAGGACCTGTGGGCAGTGACTTTTAGGGTTTAGGGTTTGGGGTTTAGGGTTTAGGGTTTAGGGTTTAGGGTTTAGGGTTTAGGGTTTAGGGTTTGGTCCTCAGGGCCCGAGGATGGGTGTCGGAGGATGCCTTGCTCACAACTTCGCCGACTTACTATTTGGGGCCTGAACCCTAAACCCTAAACCCTAAACCCTAAACCCCAAACCCCAAACCCTAAACCCTAAACCCTAAACCCTAAACCCTAAACCCTAGGTCAAGGCCGCGACGCAGGGGCAATGCGGGGGCGAAGCTGGTTGGGCCGCGCGGAAGCACAAGGGAGAGTCGCCGAGCTTCGAGTTTAAGCGCTTTGTTTGCATAGGGTTTAGGGTTTAGGGTTTAGGGTTTAATGAGGGTTAGGGTTTAGGGTTTAGGGTTTAGGGTTTAGAGTCCAGGGTTTAGGGTTTAGGGTTTAGAGTCTAGGGTTCAGGGTTTAGGGTTGAGGGTTTTACTCTATGTACATACACATTTTGGTCTGTGGTGTGGCTGTGGGTTGGGTTTAGGATTTGGGGCTTAGGGTTCCGGGCTTAGCTTTTTCGGGCTTAGGGTTGTAGGTTTAGGGATGTTAGGGTGTTAGGATTTACTCTAGAATCTAGACCCTAGACCCTAAAGCCTAAACCCTAAACCCTAAACCCTAAACCCTAAACGCAAAACGCTTTAGGGTTTTAGGGGCCAGGTTCTAAGTCCTCCCCCCGGGCCCCCCTGTTGTGTGGCTGTGGGCCAGTTTAGGGCCCTGCTGGCTTAGGGCCCTGCCGGTTTAGGGTTTAGGGTTTAGGCTGAGGGTTTCTGGGCTTGGGGTTCAGGGCATGTAGGGTCTTGAGGTTTAGGTTTTTTAGGGGTTTGGGGCTTATGTACCTGTTGAGGGCTTACACATATGTGTGTGTACATAGACACATGTATATACTCGTGGGTATGTATGTGTATATGAGTATGCGTATATGCGTATATATGTATGTGTGCATCTGTTCATGTGTGCGCGTGTTTGCGTGTATGTGTGTATGTCTGTATATGCGTGCCATCTGAATATCTCTTCCCTCAACTATCAGTTTTTATTAACCTCGGCCCTTGAAAGCCCTAGACCCTAAACGCTAAACCCTAAACCCTAAACCCTAAACCCTAAACCCTAAACCCTAAACCCTAAACCCTAAACCCTAAACCCTGAGCCCTAAGCCCTAAACCCTAAACCCTAAACCCTAAACCCTAAACCCTAAACCTCTCCTACTTCTACATATTTAAATGTTAAACCCCTTCGTCGGCAAGGCACAAGACCTTCGTCGGCAAGGCACAAGACCTTCGTCGGCAAGGCACAAGACCTTCGTCGGCAAGGCACAAGACCTTCGTCGGCAAGGCACATCCTCGAGTTTTGTGTCTAGGGCTCAGGGTTTTCACTGGTTTTGTGCCTTTGCCGACGAAGGTCTTGTGCCTTGCCGACGAAGGTCATTAACATTTAGGCTTAAATGTTAAACCCCTTCGTCGGCAAGGCACAAGACCTTCGTCGGCAAGGCACAAGACCTTCGTCGACCAGGCACAAGACCTTCGTCGGCAAGGCACAAGACCTTCGTCGGCAAAGGCACAAGTCTTATGTCTAGGGTTTAGATTTTCACAGTTTTCGCGTTTTATGTCTAGGGTTGAGGATTTTCACAGTCTTGTTTAAGTCTTATTTATGTCTCCGGGTAGAAGTTCAAGGGAGGGTTGGGGAAGAATCATGTTCACAGTTTTTTTCGGCAAGTTTTATGTCTAGGGTTTAGGGTTTTCACAGTTTTTTCGAGGCTCAAATATGGGAGTGCGAACTCGGTGACATGATTTTTCGAGTGTTATGTCTAGGGTTTAGGATTTTCACAGTTTTTTTCGAGTTTTATGTCTAGGGTTTAGGACTTTCACAGTTTTTTTGGAGTTTTATGTCTAGGGTTTAGGATTTTCACAGTTTTTTCGAGTTTTATGTCTAGGGTTTAGGATTTTCACGGCTTTTTTCGAGTTTTTATGTCTAGGGTTTAGGATTTTCACAGTTTGTTTTTTCGAGTTTTATGTCTAGGGTTCAGGACTTTCACTTTTTTTCGAGTTTTATGTGTGGGGTTTAGGATTTTCACGGTTTGTTTCGAGTTTTATGTCTAGGGTTTAGGGTTTTCACAGTTTCTTTTTCGAGTTTCGGGGTTTCTGGGCTGCGTGGGAAATCAGTACTGAGGAGTCCCACGCATCGAGGCTCAAATATGGAGTGCGAACTCGGTGACATGATCTTCGCAGTTTTTTTCGAGTTTTATGTCTAGGGTTTAGGATTTTCACAGTTTTTTCAATTTTTATGTCTAGGGTTTAGGATTTTCACAGTCTTTTTCGAGTTTTATGTCTAGGGTTTAGGATTTCAGGGTTTTTTCGAGTTTTATGCGAGGCTCAAATATGGGAGTGCGAACTCGGTGACATGTTTTTTCGAGTTTTATGTCTAGGGTTTAGGATTTTCACAGTTTTTTTTCGAGTTTTAAGTCTAGGGTTTAGGATTTTCACAGCTTTTTCAAGTTTTATGTCTAGGGTTTAGGATTTTCACAGTTTTGAGTGATTGGGACCGGGGCCGCTTAGAGAAGAAGGAGGTTGGATATTTTCCTACTGGTGTGGGACCCAATGGGCGGGTGGGTATTCCCCTGTGGCCTTGAAAGCTGCTCAACTAGTGAATGCTTGGACCAGAGATGCTGAACCCTAAACCCTAAACCCTAAACCCTAAACCCTAAACCCTAAACCCTAAACCCTAAACCGTAAACCCTAAACCCTAAACCCTCAACCTTAAACCCTAAACCCTAAACCCTAAACCCCCCACAAACCCCTGAACCGCCCCCAAACCCCTTATGCCACAAAATGCCAAACCCACCCTTTGAAGGGTGTAGGGCTTGGTTTGTAGGGTTTATGGGGTTTATAGGGTTTATAGGGTTTATAGGGTTTATAGTTTATAGGGTTTTCTTAGGAAAGCCCCTTGTATCCCAAACCCCTCAACCCAGAAGGCGCTCTACGAACTGGTCTGTCGTCACTTTCTGGCATCCGTCTCCCCGGACGCCGCACTACAAGAGGCCACTTTGTCCTTCTAATTTAGGGTTTAGGGGTTTAGAGTTTAGGGTTTCGGGGTTCGGGGTTTCGAAAGGGACAGCAAGTCCTTATTTCGTCGCTTGGGCATGCAAATTCGATTCGACTTATTTCGTCTTCGGAATGCGCCTGGGAGCTCTTGAGAATGGGGCCTTGCATCGGCCACGCCATTTTTTTCTTTGTCCACCCGCGCCCATCAAGGGTGCCTCCCGCCCTTAACCAGCTCCTCCTTCTAGGGCTTCGTTTCCTAAACTCGTTTTTGGGAAGCTATCTTGTCCTGTTTTCTTTTTGCTCTTCTCTCTCTCTCTCTCTCTCTCTCTCTCTCTCTCTCTGTATCCTTTTCTTCCCACTCTCTTTCGTCTGCTTCTTCGTTCATTTTGTAATTTGTAGACACAGCTAGTCCAGTATAAGTTTTAGCGTACGTCTCTGGAAGCATCTCGGCATGGTTGGGCAGCAAGATCTACTTGCCAACAAGCAAAGCAATCTGACATTGAGCTTTGAAATGAACAGAATGAAGCCCCCATGGGGGGGTGCCCCTTGTGGCCCTTACGCCCTCGGACCTTTGAGGGTCTAGTTTGCGAATTTTTTTTGGAAAACTTTCTTGTGCTATGATCTTCATGGGAATCGTCACGGGGGTTGTCGTTTTCTGTTTTAGGACCACGAAGACCCTCCATTTCAGAGGCTTCGACAATCGCACGCGGTGTAAACCTACACCCCGGTTCCCAAGTCTCGGGCCCCAGCTCTCTTGTTCTGTGGGGATGAGAGTGGGGTGAATGGTAAGGGGCCGCGCTGACATATTCATTAGACCAAAAATCGCGAAACCGACCCATGTTTGCACCAACACGTTTATGCGCGCCAAAGGAGCTCCCAAGACAACATTCCCTGAAGCTGAGGCCAGATTCAGGTTCCAAGAGCTGCCAACACTGCGTCGTTGTTTTTACATGCTACATGCTGCAGGAACCACCTCATGCTTTCGCGATCGTGAAGGCTGAGTCCGAGGCAACGCAGTGGCGGGTACAGCAGGCAGCGCTCCCAAGAAAATCACTGCGGTCGTTTTTCTCCCTCTCGAGACAGACGCGTGCGCGAAAACATGTTACCCCAAAGCAGCAGCATGCTGCGCCAAGGTCAGCGACTGCTGAAGCACAAACATTCATTGCAGCTTGCGAGGTTTGGTGAAAGGGTGCACCTCGGAGACAACCAAGGCTAAGCTGGAGGACGCGCTCCAGACATGGTGTATGTTCTATCGCACGCGCAAGGCCGTGATCGCCAAGATGCTTTCGGGGGTTCTCGCCTTTTCCAGCATAGTCTACCTTGGTAGTGTCCAGTTGCTCGAGGCTGTGACTGTGCGCAATGCCCTCTGCAATTGGGCGCACAAGATCCCATGTACAGCGTCGAATGTTGCCACGCTGAGCTCTTGGCAGTTCTCCCCACAAGACCTCAGCCTCATGAAGAAATTCTGATTGGAGTCGTTGCGCCAGAGACACGAGGACAGCGCAGGTTGGCGTCGCAAGGTCCTTCAAGGTCCGACAGCTCGGAGAAAGCGCGCGAGAAAGCCAAGACGGAAGCAAAGCAGCATGCCAAGAAGGAGCGAATGGCAGCGGCGCGCGAGAAGAAAGAGCGCGAGCGAGATGATGCTGCTGGGGCGGAACTTTTTCGGGAGGACGCCTCGGCCGTTGAAGACCTACTATTGCTAACCAGTGCTCGTTGTTAGCTTTACTCTTTGCGGTCTCGTGTTCAAAGGTAGACGTGGCAGACGGCAAGACACATAGAAGCCTGAAGTCGCGCATGCATCACCGTGTGATGTTGTTCTACTATGTAATTATTATTGGGAGACCTATGATGTTGCGCATTTTTTATCAGCTGCCGCTTCCACTCGTGATTCGCTGCGGAGCGGGCCTCGTCCCCGCAATGACCTACCTGCCCGGAAACAGTTTGAGCTTGCAAGAGCTTCAGCTTCGTGGCATCGCGGCCTGTTACGGTTCTTGGTCAGTCAGAATCACATGTCTTCGTCGAGCAGATGTTGCCTGTGTCAGCTTGAGTTTACTTGGCCTGGCTTCTTCTTGTGATCCACCATGAGCCCGCAAGTCCTGAACCCAACAAGTCCCCAAAAGGGCCTAACCTAAATGGACATCACCTGACCTATCCGAACCTAAGATGAAGTAACCTAACCTAAGCCAACGTAACCGCGCCCAACACAACAGACACCCCGCCCAGCCGCAAACGCCCCCAAGCAAACACGAAACCCCCGCACGCGCTGGCCTGTAAATGTATACTACAGCCCGACAACATCTAACAGGGGTATCTGATAACTGCTGAGGTTCGCCCATGCCATCCGCAATCCCAGCCTGATGAAGCACTGCGCTGTCCTATCCTAACCTAGGCTTTCATGACCTGGCCTGAGCCAACGGAACTCCAGTCCGAGCACTGAACGTGTAGCAGTCCTTTACATCCTTGCATTGAATGCCACGCTCAGATAGACGTCGAGTTCGGCGAGAAGCCCTTGAGCGTGGAGGTCGGCAAGACGTTGCCTTGTCAGGACTTCCAGGCTGCCCGACTCGGTGTCAAGCGCGGTTGGAGGGTGACCCACGGCGGTCCTGGAAGCAGTGGTGGCAGCGGTCAGCGAGCATATATGGATCTCTTCTGGTCGCGCGCAAGAAGATTCAGAGCTTGTTTTTTTGTACTTCAGGTCAACAAGATCCAGCGCTTTCTGCTCGCCGGGTTTGGACTTCGTCGGACATTGCAGCTCCTGTGGCGGCTCGTCAGCGCTGTGGAGCCTACACTGCTTTGACACCGATGTAAATCTAAGACAACGCCGAGGCAGGAGCTGGACAAGCTTCCGGACATGAAGGACCGACGCCGAGCTTGCAGAACTTTCTGAGGCGATTTATATATGTATATATATATATACATATATGTGAAGAAGCTCACCCGCCTCGGTGGACCAACCGCGAAAAAGACATGGGCAAACTGTTTTTTGTTGCATTTTTTGCACATGTTCATGTTTGTTTGCGCTTTTGTTTTTTTAATGGTTCTTTTGTTGAGCTCTTTTTTTGGCTTGGCACTTGTTTTTGTGATTGTTGCATTCTGTTGCACTTTCTTTGTCCCTGTGGCACTTGTTGCACTTGTTTGTGCGTTTTTTTTTGCACTTTTTGTGTGTTTTTTTGCATTTTTCGCACTTGTTTGTCTTTTTGCTTTCTTTGCGCTTTCTTTGTGCTTTTTGTTGTTTGTCCTTTTTGCTCCCTTTTTTGGCACACTGTGTGCTTTTCTCTACTTGTCCTGAGAAAATCACAAAATCCCAAAACACCAAACTCCAAAAACCCAAAAATCAAACAAACCCTGGAGAGTTTGGGTTTTTGGGTTTTGGATTTTGCGGGGTCTTTCGCAGACGAGATTAGTGAGAATGCATTCTTTGCAAACAAACACAAATTCACGCATGTCTGCCGAAAATTTTGCTTTTTGAAACTAAATGAGTTTTTTTTGCCACCCTGGGCGAAATCAAAAAACACGAAACAACCAAGACTCCAAACCTCGCCGCAGGATCTCCCAGAAAAGTCTGGACTTTGGAGTGTTGGGATTTCAGAACGGAGTTTCGGATGTTTTGGATTTATGGGTTGGTTGGAGAAGGGGCATGGCCGTGGCCAGTTCCAGATGTATAGCAGAAATGGCTCCTCATTTTCCAGATTTTGGGCTCTAAACCCTTGTCGCTAAACCTCGTCGCTAAACCTCGTCGTTTAAGATTTAGCCCTCAACCCTCGTCGACAAACCCTCGTTGCTAAACCCTCGTCGCTAAACCCTCGTTGTTACACCCTTGTCGCTCAACCCTCGTCGTTTCGGATTAGTCGCTAAACCCCCTCGCTTAAGACTTAACCCTGTACCTTCGTCACTAAACCCTCGTTGCTAAACCCTCGTCACTAAACCTTGGTCGCGAAACCCTCGTCGTTTAGGATTTAGCCCTAAACCCTCTTCGCTAAAGCCTCGTCGTTTAGGATTTAACCCTAAACCTTCGTCGCTAAGCCCTCGTCGTTTAGGATTTAGGCCCTAAACCCTCGTCGGTAAACCTTCGTCGTGTATGTATGTACAGGCAGTACTGCCTTCGACCCGATGCTTGACAGTGGCACGGCTGAGACGCTACAGTGCGATAGTGTCTGACCACATGGCAAGTGCTCTCTGTCTGTAGGATGCTTTCAGGAACCGACAAGGCAGCGTGTTCGGTGGGAGGGGGCGCGAAGCCCCGACCGTTGAGTTTAGGCTCTACTTAGGGTTTAGTTTAAGCTCGAAACCCTACACCCTATCTTCTCTCTTTTCCGGCTTTAGGGTTGTCGTTGAGCTTTGTTTGGATTGATGCTCGCGCTATGTTGGGGGCTTGTTGGCTTTAGGGTTTTGGGTTTACTAGACCTAAGCCCAATTCGGGATGTTTGGCTTGTGTGCTTTTCGAATTGATGTGTTTTGGTTTTAGGTCTTCCGGATTCCGGGGTTTCAAGCAGGGTTTAGAGTTTAGAGTTTAGAGTTTAGAGTTTAGAGTTTAGGGTTCAGGGTTTAGGGTTTAGGGTTTAGGCGTTATCACCCACTCATTTGCCAAGGTTTTGCGCGTCTCAGCCCCATGTGTCTCCAACCCGCCACAGGGATGGTCCCAAAATCCCAAGCCCTCGCAACCCTACTATCGAGCTTTGTGCAGGCTAGAGTTTTTCGGGTTTAGGGTTTAGGACCAGGCCCCCACCCTAAACCCTAAACCCTAGACCCTAGACCCTAAACCCTAAGCCCTAAACCCTGCGCCCTAAGCCCTAATCTCTAAACCCTAAACGCTAAACCCTAAACCCTAAGCCCTAAGCCCTAAACCCTAACCCTGAACGGCTGCTCTTAAATAGCCGTTTCGCCAGGCAGAGGTGGGCTTCACACTGGGCCCTGCGCGCTTCGTGGCCGCCAGCCGAAGGGTCCCACGGCTCAACCCTTAGAAGCCCCGACGCCTTACTAAGGGTTTAGGGTTTAGGATTGAGGATTTAGTAGTAGGTTTTAGGATTTTAGTAGTTTAGGAATTTCGGGTTTAGGGTTTTAAGGTTTACGGAACGAGGTCCTGTAGATTCAGAAATTATAGGGTTCTTAAGGGAGGGGGTTCAATCCTCCCTAAGCTTCCCTAATGTTCCCCAAGTACAAATTTTTTTGAACCCACGTGCCCCAAGAACCCCTACAAAGTCTGTTTCTCGCGGTCTTTGGGTGCTTTTCAGGCCTCTTGGGTTCGTAAACCCCCCCCCTCCCCTGAAGATTAAACCCCCCTACTAGGGTTAGGGTTTAGGGCTGAGGGTTTAGGGTTTAGGGATATAATATACCAATACTGTGAATATTGGCGGGTAATATTGGGGGAGGGTTCGTTGTGCTTCTCGGTGGTCTTCGGGCGTGAGCTGAGCTTGAACAGGGTTTGGGGTTGAGGGTCCTAAACCCCAAACACGAAGCTCCAAACCCTAAACCCTGAAACCTCAAACCCTAAACCCTAAACCCTAAACCCTAAACCCTAAACCCTAAACCCTAAACCCTAAACTCTAAACCCTAAACCCTAAACCCCAAACCCTAAACCCTAAACCCTAACCCCTAAACCCTAAACCTCCCAGACCCGAAAGACCAAACCCCAAAACCCCAAGCGCGCAGGTGCGAGACCCTGGTTGGACTAGCGTGGCTCAGGTGCGTCTTCAGGAGCGGGTTCAGCGGCTTTGGGGGTTTGGCGTTTAGGGTATAGGGTTTAGTGTCGAGGGTTGAGGCTTCAGGGGTTTAGGGTTTAGGGGGTGAGAGTTTTTCGGATTTGGGGGGGGAGTTTAGGGTTAGGGGGTTAGGGGTTCAGGGTTTTCGCATTTGGGAGGTTTAGGTTTAGGGGTTTAGGGTTTAGGGTTTAGGGTCTGTACTTATCACCATATTAGGGCACTCAAGGGGCTGAATAGTGGGTTATTAGTGCAGTTTGAAGTGGTTAATAAGTACCATGAACCTCCAAGTAGGGCCCTGCGCACTTTCTAGGCTTACACCGTTCCGTGGGGAAGGGGCGGGGGGGGGGGGGGGGGGGGAACCCTAAACCCCAGACCCTAAGTTTGCAGAACTGTCGGTCGCTTTTGGGCCCTGGAATGTTCTTGGAGCACGTAAGATGGCTTCTTGTCTGAAGCCCTTTGGGCCTTGGGCGAGGGTGGAGGTGTGTGTTGTGCCGTGACTTGGGGACCGTTGCTTTCATCCGTTTGTTTGGGGCCTCTTGTGGCCGTGTAGTGCACGCTGCAATCTGCTTTCGACGAGAACTTCGAGGGTGCGTGAAAAGGCCCTGGACTGCACCAGTAACTTTGCCAGGGTTTAGGGTTTAGGGTTTAGGATTTAGGGTATAGGGTTTAGGATTTAGGGTGTGTGGTCTTGATTCAATCGCATAAACGAGGGTTCAGGAATTCAGGGGTAAGGTCTAGGCAGGTTCGATTCATGTTTGTCTTGTGCCTGTCGGGATTCTGGCCGCTCCCAAACCCCGAAACCCCTAGATTTCAAGAAAGGCATCGCCCACGATGACACCCTAAAACCCTAGACCACGAAGCCCCAACAAACCCAAATACCGTAAACACCAAACCCCCTAACCCTAAACCCTAAGTCCTAAATCCTAAACTCTTGAGGAAATCCCCAAGCGCCTGAAACCGAAAAGGAGATCGGCGAACTCGATCTCAGCTCGGGATTCCGGGAAGGCAGCCGGCTAATGGACATTCAGAGAGGGGCCTGTCAGGGTTCAGGGGTTTAGAGGTTTAGGGTTTAGGGGTTGTGGTTTAGGGTTTAGGGTTTGGGGTCTAGGGTTTGGGGTTTTGGGTTTTGGGTTTGGGGTTAAGGGTTTAGGGTTTAGGGTTTGGGTTTAGAGTTTAGGGTTCAGGGAAGTTTGCGGGAGCAGGTTCGCTGAGGGTCCCTTGCGCGTAGTGTTACTGCAGCCATTATGAGAGGGTTCGGGCCTGGGAGTCGGCGGTTCAGGGTTTAGGGTTTAGGGTTTGGGGTTTAGGGTTTAGGGTTTAGGGCTTAGGGCTTCGGGCTTAGGGCTTCGGGCATAGGGTTTAGGGTCGCCACGTTTAGGGTGTAGGGTTTCGCTGACAGCTCATTGCGAGAACGTGCTGAGTTGGGACAACCCCCAAGCCCTAAAGCCAAAACCCCCAACCCCCAAGCCCAAAACCCTGAACCCCCAAAACCCTGAAACCCTAAACTCTAAACCCCGAAACCCCCCCCTAAACCCTAAAATCTAAACCCCTAAACCCCTAGAACCCTGAAACCCTAAACTCTAAACCCCTAAACCCTGAAACCCTAAAGCCCTGAACCCAGAGGTGACTTGGTCACAGTGCAGCGGAGCTTTCTGACCCGTCACCTGACGGCGCCGCCGAAGCACCTGCTTCCTGCATGCAGCTGGTGTTTAGGGTTTAGGGTTTAGGGTTTAGGGCTTAGGGCTTAGTGCTTAGGGTTTAGGGATTTTCTGTGTGCAGCTGGGCGGGGGTTAGGGTTTCGGGGTCTTGGGGCTTGCTCAAGACAGGGTTTGGGGTTTGGGCTGCTTCTTTCTTGGGGCTCTGTTTTGGGGAGATCCTATGGCATTTCGGGGTCAGAAGATGTCTCTGAAAGGCAGGCTTAGGGAGGTTTTGGGGTTTAGGGTTTAGGGTTTCGGGTTTAGGGTTTAGGGTTTAGTGTTTAGGGTTTAGGATAGAACGCGAGCAGGGCGACAACAAGCTCAGTCACCTTTCCACCCCGTGCTAACCCCTGGCTGCCACGCTCGCCAAACGTTAAACCCCAAACCCCAAATACACTAAATACCCTAAATACCCTAAATACCCTATATAACCCTAAATACCCTAAATACCCCATATACCCTAAATACCCCATATACCCTAAGTACCCTAACTATCCTAAACCCCTAAACCTCTAAACCCCTAAACCCCTAAACCCGTAAACCCCTAAACCCCTAAACCCCTAAACCCCTAAACCCCTAAACCCCTAAACCCGAAACCGGGACCCAAGAGAGCCAATATCTCACGATGTAAAGGAGTTGGGCGCCCAGAGTTGAAGGTTTGGGGTTGGGGTTTCAGGGTTCAGGGGCTTTGGGGGTGTTAGGCCGCGGCACTTGGGTTTGCGTGCTTTGGGGGTGAGGATCGGCTAGGGTTAGAGCAGGAAACTACCCAGGGCCTGGATTCATAGACCCCTGAACCCTACTTGAAGTCTCCTGGGTAGTTCGAAGTAGGTTTATTAGTTATGAAGGGTGTAACCAATGGTTTCAAGCTACCCTACTTCTAACCCTACTTAAACTTATGACTACCCGTGAAGTAAACCATGAAAGCTAAACCTTTTACTGGCCGCCGAGGACGGAGAGCGAACTCCTTGCCCTCATGGACCAACACGGCATCGGCATCTCACTCCAACTGGCGTAACCCTAAACCCTAAACCCTAAACCCCAAACCCCAAACCCCAAACCCCAAACTCCAAACCCCAAACCCCAAACCCTGAACCCTAAACCCTCAAACCGAAGATTGAAGAATTGAAGATCCCTCAGAAAAGTTTTCCCAGGATCTTCGATTTGGGTACCCGAAATTTCAAAATCACAAAAACAATTCTAATTTGAAACCTTCGGGCCCTAGGGCCCAACAATTTCCAATTTGAAATCTCCTTCAAGTTTTTGACATTTTGATATCCTGAGACATTGGGACTTCACGAGAAGCCCTAAACCCTGCGGTCCTAGGCGATCCGTTGCAGAATCGTCTTGCTGAGCTCGATGCCTGACAGAAAAAAGGAAAAACGAAAAGTATGGATCCATGGGGGTGGGGGTACCATGTATGTATGTATGTATGTATGTATGTATGTATGTATGTATGTATGTATGTATGTATGTATGTATGTATGTATGTATGTATGTATGTATGTATGTATGTATGTGTGTGTAATAGAACACACTAGAATAGAACAGAACAGAATAAGAGGGCTCCAAATCCTAACTTTAAATCGGGGCTCGAGCATTCACAATTCAGTTTTGTTCGTGGAGTTTCAGGATTTGGTGTGTCCCAAGTGCTTTTCAAAGCCGAAATCGGATGTGCAAACCCTCAGGTGTGCTGAGGTGAGTCGGCATGCTTGCCTCTGATCTGAAACTTTGAAGCGCCAGCCATTAAACACAATAATAAAACGCAAACCTACGCGCAACCATGCGGTTCGCGTTGATCGTCTCCCATCTCAGAGTTTCCTCAAAGCCTGAACCCCGAAGCCCTACAAGACCCAAAAACATTCCGGAGCCCGCCCCGCAAGTTGCCCTGAACCGAAGCTTAATTAACTCGAGTTACAAGTGGAATCAGCCCTGATCTGAGGCTGATTGAGTTGGACCTCGAATCTCACAGTAGCGCAGATGGCGGTGTGTTTAGCGGTGCGCTTGCCCTGCTTCTCTTCTTGCGCGCTTCCTCTGGGAGTGGCTTTGTGCTTTCCCGCCGTTTTGATAGTTTTCGTGCTCCCGCGCTGTGGCCTCACTGCCCAACGCCTTCCCTGCAACGTGTTGGTTCCAGGCTCTGGCGCGTGGCTTCCTTGCACATCGCTTTGTGGGAGTGGCACCTATGCCTGGGCCTTCAAGATGAAAAATTTAACTTTCCAGACATAGCCAAGCTAGGGGCTAAGGCTTGCGAATTCTAAAGCAACACGTGTGCTTCGGGCTCCGGGCTTTCTCGGCTTCAGCAGCGTGCCGGCAAACTCAAGAACTTCAGGGCTCGTCGGAGTGTCTGCAAAAACAGTTGAAGGCTCCATGCGTATGTTTATGTTTATGTTTATGTTTATGTGTATGTTTATGTTTATATAGAAGCTTCCAGGTAAACATTTTGCCGGTTTCTGCTGCATGTTCTGAATGAGGAGATGTGCTTCAACGTTTTCAAATTCGACCTGCTGATAAGCAAGTGACAGCGCAAAAACCCTATGGTTTTCTCTAAGTCCTGCTTTCTTTGGGGGTCCCTATCATCAGGCGGCCCCTCCTATTTTAGGCTCCCAAAAGAGGAATATAATTTAGAGACCTGACCTAATATGCTTGTCGGCGAGCATAAGGGCATCCCATTAAGATATCTTTTTCTATCTACATTTGATACAAGAATTTCAACTGACGAATGTCAAGAGCAGCAGTTAATTCTCAAATGTCGCGCCTTTCAGGTAGCTTCCGTGCTCCCGCGCTGTGGCTTCCCTGCCTCCCGTCCCTCTTTGCTTGCCATTGGGTGCCTCCTGCTCTTTGCCTTGCCTGCCTCCTCTTTCTCTTTCTCTTTGCCTTTCCTTGCGACGGGCCCCTTTATTAAGCTTTGTTTGCCTCTGACAGCTCTCCTCCAGCCCCCTCCTACGGTCTTGGCAGCACTCACCTGGTAAGTCCTCCGCTCGAACTGGGGGGCGGGGACGCTTTCGGAGCCCTCTTTGGGACAGGGAAGCGGTTGTGGGCTGCGGTTACTGCCCCCTGCCGTGAGTCTAGACCAACCTACCTACCAGCCAACCCCTAAACCCTAAAGCCTAAACCCTGAACCCTGAACCCTAAACCCTAAACCGTAAGCCCTAAACCCCAAACCCTAAACCCTAAACCCTCAACCCTAAGCCCTAAACCCTAAACCCTAAACCCTACACCCTAAGCCCTAAACCCTAAACCTAAACCCCAAACCCTAAACCCCAAACTCCCTACCCCCTAAAACTCTAAGGCCCTCAGCCCGGAGATATCCAACCTAGGCACGGATGCCTCCATGGCCTCGCACGTCGGGAATGTGCAGACACCTGGCAGGTCTTGAGGGTGTTTAGGGTTTAGGGTTTCAGGTTTAGGGTGTTTAGGGTGTTTAGGGTGTTTAGGGTGTTTAGGGTGTTTAGGGTGTTTAGGGTGTTTAGGGTGTTTAGGGTGTTTAGGGTGTTTAGGGTGTTTAGGGGGTTTAGGGGGTTTAGGGTGTTTAGGGTGTTTAGGGTGTTTAGGGTGTTTAGGGTGTTTAGGGTGTTTAGGGTGTTTTTGGGTGTTTTTGGGTGTTTAGGGTGTTTAGGGTGTTTAGGGTGTTCAGGGTGTTTAGGGTTTAGTGTTTAGGGTTTCGGGTTTCGGGTTTCGGGTTTCGGGTTTAGGTGTTTCGGGCTTCTGGATTTAGAATTTAAGGTCTAGTGTTTCTTGGCAGCGCCATGGTTCCTTTTTGCACCGTTTTTGGTTTAGGTGCCCTTTACAAAGTAACCAACTCCAACAAGGGTACCCTGATTGTAATATGGTTACTGGGCTGCCAAGGTTTTTAGGGCTTAGGGCTTAGGGCTTAGAGTCTAGTTTTTCGGGCTCAGGGTCCCACAATTTCGAAAAAACCCTTCACTTAAGGAACGCCCTCAATGTCGTGTCATACTCGGACCCCTAAACACTGAACCTTAAACCCTGTACCCAATTCCTTAGAAACTACAAGGTGCCGAATTCCTCCATTCCCTGCTAAGAGCCAGTAGGCAACCATGGCATGCCCGGCTTCCGTTCCAGCCTCCCAAGCCCGAACCCAAAGAAAGTATCCCCTAAGGCCTTAACCCCTAGGATGCTTTAAGCAAACAAGGGTGCTTTTTTTTTTTTTTTTTTTTTTTTTTTTTTTTTTCCTAGGTTACTGAGCAACCTAGATCCTGAGCTACAACCCTTGCACTTAGGCCCTAAACACTAAACCCGCAAGCCCCTGTCACGTGAAACTACTCAAAAGTCAAAAAAGGAAGCTCCTCGAAACTTTCCTCGAAACCTTCCCCGAAACTTTCCTCGAAACTTTCCTCGAACTTTATCCTGACACCCTTGCACCCTGAACAGAGGCTGGTTGTGGATTTAGGTCGAGGAGGCTTTTGAGAGGTTTGAGTTTTAGTGGTTTAGATTTCAGGGTTTGGGTGTAGGGTTTTCGGGTCGAGTTGTTTAGGATACCTTGATTGATCACAGCTTTCCCCGTGGGTGTTAGGGTTTGGGATTTAGGGTTTGGGATGCTTGAGGGTCTTGGGTTTGAGTGCCTTCGGTTTAGGGTCTAGGGTATGGGCTTTCGGGTATGGGCTTTAAGGTTTGGGATTTAGGGTTTGTGGTTTTTGGTTGGGCAGTCTGCGTGTTGGTTTGGGGGTTTTGGACAGTCGCGTTTGAGTAATGTTTAGGGCTTAAGTTTCAGGGTTGGGGGCTTACGGCTCAGGGTTTGCGGTTTCCGACACTTAAGAAGATTAAACTTGAACCTTCAAACGAGTAGGGTTTAGGGTTTAGGGTTTAGGGTTTAGGGTTTAGGGTTTAGGGTTTAGGGTTTAGGGTTTAGGGTTTAGGGTTTAGGGTTTAGGGTTTAGGGTTTAGGGTTTAGAGGTTTAATTTAAGGCTTTGGTTTTCCTAATCCCGAAGCCCTTTATCCACCCTTCCGCGTGCAAGGAAGCGGAAGTACGTGCAGCTGAATGAGGCCACGCGC
Source organism: Symbiodinium natans (assembly GCA_905221605.1). Classification (NCBI taxonomy): domain Eukaryota; class Dinophyceae; order Suessiales; family Symbiodiniaceae; genus Symbiodinium; species Symbiodinium natans. Next base: position 543,571 of record CAJNDS010002102.1, read on the forward strand.
GAGATGCACCTGGGCATACCTTAGGGTTTAGGGTTTAGGGTGTAGGGTTTAGGGTTTAGGGTTTTGGGGTGTCCAAAGAAACAGGGGTATGTGGCTTAGAACTCGAAGGGTTTGCTTAAGGCAACCCAAACCTAGTTTTCGTAGGCTCTGATTACCAAACCCTTGTAGATCTTCTTTTGGGATGTTCCTGCATATACAAACAGTATTAACAGTGCTTCATAGGGATTGTAATAGGGGGTATAATCATCCTTAATTAGGACTGTTAGTATAAGGGCGAACATCCCACATCTTCTTAGTAACCTACAAAGAAAGCAGGCTTTGGGCGCATAGAGGGGGAACTAAGGGTTCAACTTCAGAATACAAATGCAGGCGTTCTACTGCCCGCAAAGACCGCAGCTAAGGCGTTTTTTAAACCTAAATCCTCAGCCCCTATAACTCTGAAATTGCATAGACTCCAACACCCCAATATCCCCCGCACGTCACCTTCTTCTCGAGAGCCATGTGTTTAACAATCTAGCCCCTACCCTAAACCCTAGTCCCTCAACCCCCCCAAGAGCCCCCTGCAGCTCATAAGCCCTGAGCCCAAACCCCGCGTCCATTTTACCCCAAACTCACAACCCCAAAGCCCCAGACCAGTTTCGTTTAAACCCTAAACCATAAAACCTAAACCCTCGATGCTCAACACCAAGACTCCCAAAAAACTCTCCCCAAACCCGCTGTCGCTCTAAGCCCGAACCCGCAAAGCTCCAAGCCCTTTTCTCGGCCCTAAGCCCACAAAAAACCGCAAGCACACCGCCAGAAGCCCAACACACCCAAAACCCCAAACCCTAAACCCCAAACCCTAAACCCCAATCCCAGAACCTTAAACCCAAAACCTCCCAAGCCCAGAACCCTCAACCCTGAACCCTAAACCCAAAACCCCCCTAAACCCTAAACCCTAAACCCTAAACCCTAAACCCTAAACCCTAAACCCTAAACCCTAAACCCTAAACCCTAAACCCTAAACCCTAAACCCTAAACCCTAAACCCAAACCCAAAAACCCAAACCCCAAACCCCAAACCCCCAAACCCAAACCCTAAACCCTAAACCCCAACCCAAACCCTAAACCCCCTAAACCCTAAAACCCCAAACCCTAAACCCTAACCCCAAAAACCCCAAACCCCAAACCGCAAACCCCAAACCCCAAACCCAAACCCTAAACCCTAAACCCTAAACCCAAACCCTAAACCCTAAACCCTAAACCCTAAACCCTAAACCCTAAACCCTAAACCCTAAACCCTAAACCCTAAACCCCAAAGCAAAGGATCCCCTCAGAGCTTGGCTTGGCTCTGTGCCACGCCTACATGCTCATCGACCCGGAGCTCCCTGGTAGGGTTTAGGGTTTAGGGTTTAGGGTTTAGGGTTTAGGGTTTAGGGTGTAGGGTTTAGGGTTTAGGGGTTAGCGCGTGGAGTTTAGGGTTTAGGATTTCGAGTTTGGGGTCTGATTCTGGGGCTTCTTTGGTTTCTTAAGGTTCTTCGGACACTTGATGACGTTCGGGCCTCAACCCTGAACCCTGAACCCTAAACCCTAAACCCTAAACCCTAAACCCTAAACCCTGAACCCTGAACCCTGAACCCTGAACCCTGTAGACCCTAAACCCTAAGCCCCCATGTCGCGCCTCGAGCTTGCGCTGTGAGGCTAGTGCTGCCCACGGTGCGAGCCTCCATTGAGAACGCCTGCGCTCGCGTGGCGCGAGCGGAGGCGCACCAGGGTCCCAAGGTCTAGTTTGGGGTTTAGGGTTTAGGGTTTAGGGTTTAGGGTTTAGGGTTTAGGCTTTAGGCTTTAGGGTTTCCCTAAACCCTAAACCTAAATAAACCCTCCAGAAACAAAAGCAACCTAAACCCAAACCCTGACATTGTAGCTTAGGGCTTAGGGCTTAAGATTTGTTAGGGTTCAGGGCTTATGCGCCCCTCAGGGCTTTCTAGGCTGAGCCGTTTGACCATGGACCAGGAGACCCTCAGTTCCAGGTTTAGGGTTTGGGTTTGGGGTTTAGGGTTTAGGGTTTGGGGTTTAGGGTTTAGGGTTTAGGGTTTAGGGTTTAGGGTTTAGGGTTTAGGGTTTAGGGTTTAGGGCTTAGGGTTTAGGGTTTAGGGTTTAGAGTTTAGGGCTTAGGGTTTAAGGTTTAGGGCTTAGGGTTTAGGGTTTAGGGTAAGAACGGGTACCCTACCCTTCCTTCCCCCCCTTCTTCAGAGCTGGGTACATGGATATCTGGAGCATCCCAGGTTTTGAACCCTCTGGCCCCCAAGCTCGAAATTCTAGGTCCTAGACGAGGTTTAGTGTTTTCGTGTTTCGGGTTTAGGGTTTAAGCCCCTGAACCCAACACCGGCCCCTAAACCGATGTAAAGGGTTGCGTTCAGTGTTTAGGGTCTTCGCTCTTGAGTCTACTGGCTTCAGAGTTTCCGCAGTCCCCAAACCCTGAACCCTAGACACCCGAAACCGCGAAATCACCCGCCTCCCGCAGCCAAGGATGTTCACTACTGCCTTCAGTCGGGTTGATATCCCTTGTAACACGTTTTAGACAAGAAGGGGGCCTGCACCTTTTATGTCTGGGTTATTGCTTAGCCCTAAGCCCCAGCCTCCTAACCCTTAACCCTTAACCCTTAAACCCCTAAACCCTAATCAAACCCCAAACCCCAAACCCCAAACCCCAAACCCCAAACCCCAAACCCCAAACCCCAAACCCCAAACCCCAAACCCCAAACCCCAAACCCCAAACTCCAAACCCCAAACCCGAAACCCTAAACCCTAAACCCTAAACCCCAAACCCTAAACCCCAAACCCTGAACCCTAAGGTGGCTTCCAACGTTCAAAGGCCCTTGCCCCCTCCTTGAACAGTGTTTTTTGCGCCTGCCGCTTGTGCGGTCCGGCTGCCCAGAAGACTTCGCCACAACTGAAAGTTCCCCAGAACTTAGATGGGTGTAGGGTTTCGGGTATAGGGTTTAGGGTTTGGGGTTTAGGGTTTGGGGTTTGGCGTTTAGGGTTTAGGGTTTAGGGTGTAGGGTTTAGGGGTCTGGCCCCCATGTGTCAGGCCCGAAAAGAGGCCGTGGTGCAGTGGCCCGGCTTTTGCAAATGAACGTCTTCAGGGTTAGGGTTTAGGGTTTAGGGTTTAGGGTTTAGGGTTTAGGGTTTAGGGTTTAGGGTTTAGGGTTTAGGGTTTAGGGTTTAGGGTTTAGGGTTTCGGGTTTAGGGTTTAGGGGGGTCCCGCTTTTTTTTTTTTTTAGGGTTTAGGGTTTAGGGTTTGGGGTCCTTACGGGAAGGGGGTTCATGGAGGGGGCAGGTCAGGTGGAGGGTGTTAGGTAACCTTGGGTTACACAGCCCCTGTGATCCCCCCCCTCCAGTAAAGATCCTACAACCCTAAACCCTAAAACCTAAATCCTAAACCCTAAACCCTAAACCCTAAATTGGTTTCCGGGCTCAGGTTCCAGGGTTGAGGTAACCAATAATAGCTGTACTTATAACCCACTTACAAGCCCCTGCCGTTGTGCTGATAGTGAAGTGCCAATGCCCTCGACAACACACATGCCCAAGAGCTCAAGTAAGACAGTGCTTGCTGAGTGCCGAGAAAACTCACACCTAGCTTCGAGAGATCACTCGTCCTCATCGGTCCCTAACACCCTCCACCTGACCTGCCCCTCCATGAACCCCCTTCCCGTAAGGACCCTAAACCCTAAACCCTAAACCTTAAACCCTGAACCCTCACCCCGCAACCCTAAACCCTTAACCCTTAACCCTGAAACCCTGAAGCCCTAAACCCTAAACCCTTAACCCTCAACCCTTAACCCTAAACCCTAAACCCTAAACCCCCAACCCTTAAGAACCCCAAATCAACCCGAGTCCGCTGAGGCAGAGTCTGCGCACCTTCCTCGGCAAGTTCTACGACTTCGCGCGGCGGCTTGCTTGGTCTGTTGTAAAACTAGGGTTTAGGGTTTAGGGTTTAGGGGTTTCCCAAAATTAGGGGCACCCCTTTCATACCCCAAATAGAATGTCATCCCCTTAAAGGGTCCCTCAAAACGGGTACCCCTATTTTTCGGAAACCTTCAAATGGCGCGTTCGCACGTGTCAGCGAGGAAAAATGCATAACAACCTGGGGTGTACTGGGGTCTCCTGTGACGTAAGGTGACAAGCGCCATGGGCTGTAGCTAGCTCGGACCCGGAGTAGGCCCTTGTTCCCTTTTTTTAGGTTTTGGGTTCCTTCATAACTCCCTTCAAACCAAAAAGGGCACCGTTCTTATTCTAGGTTACTCCTGGGTCTAGCTAGTAGATGGTTCCCTAAACCCTAAACCCTAAACCCTAAACCCTAAACCCTAAACCCTAAACCCTAAACCCTAAACCCTAAACCCTAAACCCTAAACCCTAAACCCTAAACCCAAAACCCAAAACCCAAAACCCTAAAGAAAGGCAGATCGACCGCGTTCCGCTGATGCTTGCCGTGGCGCACAGCCTGCCTCTTGCTCAAGTCAGTTGGGAGGTGCCCGAAATCAGTTGGGAACCTTATGGGGTCCGTATTATAAAGGAATCCTATTATATCATTCGCAATCCCCCAGTTGGGTTGGGTGTCTTCTTCTACGGCCTTAACTCAAGCTGCCACCCCTCCTTCTGGCCAGAACTGCATCGGAAGCGGGTTATCCTAAACCCTAAACCCTAAACCCTAGACCCTAACACCCTGAACCCTCAACCCTCAACCCCCAAGGCCTCAACCCTAAACCCAGACCCTGAAGCTCCGAAGCCTCAACTTACATCGTCCGAGCCGGAATATTGCTCAGCTCCCCTCCCCCCCCCCCCCCCCCCCCCCCCCCAAAACAAAAAAAGACAAGGCTACGTCAGGCCCTTGGTATATGTTTTAAGGGTTCAGGGTTTAGGGTTTAGGGTTCAGGATGAGGACCCCATTGAGGTAGCACTTGTCAGATGATCCAGGGACGAACCTGTCCAGGTTCCGGGGGTTGAAGGGTTCAGGATATTGCATTGAGGGGCTCGATGGCTTAAGGGCTTTGGGTCAGGTGCTCTGAGGGTTTAGGCTTTGGGGGCTGGGGTTGTGGCCTCCGGAGATGCCCCTAGTTCAGTAAGAAAAGGGTCCGAACCCTAAGCCCTCCACCCTAGACCCTACTTGCGTTGAGGTGGTTCGATTGTGCTCCCTGAAGGTTTAGGGACTGGAGGGCTTCGAGCTGCAAGCAATCCCAAACCCCGGGCCCTAAATCCCAAACCCTGAAGCCCCAGACCCGAAACCCTGAACCTTTTTCACCATAAATCAACCCCACAACTCTAAACCCTAAACCCTGAACCCTAAAGCCTAAACCCCAAACCTCAAAGCCCTACAACCCTGCAGCTCCAAACCCAAACCCCAAACCCCTGAAACCGCAAATCCGAAACCCTACACCCCAAACCCACAAAGCCTAAACCCTAAATCCCCAAACCCCAAACCCCAAACCCCCAAACCCTAAATCCCCAAACCCCAAACCCCAAACCCCCAAACCCTAAATCCCCAAACCCCAAACCCCAAACCCCTGAACCCTAAACCCTAAATCCCGAAATCCCTAAACCCTAAACCCTAAACCCTAAACCCTAAACCCCTAAACCCTAAACCCCAAACCCTAAGCTCTCGAACCCTCAAACCTGCTCTCCTTCCATGTCAACACAAGGAGCCGCGGTGCGGGACGGGGCCCGCAAGGCCCCGGTTGGGTTTCGGGTTCTAGGGTTTAGGGTTTAGGGTTTAGGGTTTAGGGTTTAGGGTTTAGGGTTGGGGATCTGGGGTTTTCGGGCTTTAGGTTTTAGGTTTGGGGATTTGGAGCTTGAGGGTTTTAGGGCTTTAGGGTTGGGGATGTAGGATTTTGGGTTTAGGGCTTAGGTTTTTTGGATTTGGGCTTTTGGCTTGAGGGTGCAGCAGTTTAGGGTTTACGGTTTCGGGATTTAGGGTCCTCCCTTAAGAACCCTATAATTAATCCTAAACCCTAGGCCCTTAAGAACCCTGCTCCCTTACGAATCCTGTAGCTCACATGCCACGTGACATTCCCGTGTCGCGCCAGGCGGCGCTGCTGGCGAGAGCCTTCGGCTCTGGCAGGAGGCTGCTGCCGAAACCCGAATCCCTAAACCCTAAACCCTAAACCCTAACCCCTAAACCCTAAACCCTAAACCCTAAACCCTCAACCCTAACCCCTAACCCCTAACCCCTAAACCCTAAACCCTAAACGCTTAGCAATCTCATCCCTGAAACCTCCCAACACCCATACATCCCTATAGCCCTGAAACCTCAACCCGAGAATTTTCAACCCCTAAATCCTAATCCTTCTGTTGACCAGAAACCCTGCAGTAGAACTCGACAGCGCTAAAGGGTTTAGGGTTTAGGGTCCTCTTCTGTGGGGTTTAGGGTTTAGGGTTTGGGGTTTAGGGTTTAGGGTTTAGGGTTTAGGGTTTAGGGCAAGCGATGCTTACCGCAAGGCGGCCGCCCGCACCGGGCAAACATCTCTGGAGGCGAGGTGCCCTTGCTTGGAGACAGAGTTTCGGACACCAAGCCCTAAACTCTCACGCCTTGCGCCTCAGCCCTAAACCCTAAACCCTAGATTTAAAAGCCTCCGGCTCAAGCCGCCGACCCCGCTGGAGCATGGGGGGGGGTAGGGGGGGGGTGGGGGGTAGGGTTTGGGGGGGGGGTTGGGGTGGTTTTTCTCAAAGGGCCCCTATGCCGTGTGGTCTAACCCTCCATAGAAAAGCTGCCCGGGGACCCCCCCCCCCCCCCCCCGGGTTTTGGGGGGGTAAGGAGGGAAAGAGGGAGGTTTTCACCTCCTTTTCCCATCCAACACGCCGCCAGGGTCGGCGGACCCTAAACCCGAAACCCTAAACCCTAAACCCTAAACCCTAAACCCTAAACCCGAAACCCTAAACCCTAAACCCTGAACCCTAAACCCTGAACCCTAAACCCTGAAAGTTTCGAGCTCGAAGGGGCCATGAAGCACTACTGCTGTAGAAAGGCGCTTGCGGAATTTTGGCAAACCCTACCGGAGGAGGCTCAAGTCTCACATGTTTGGGAGTCGGTGGAGAGGGGTCTTGGGGTTTTGGGTTTAGGGTTTTGAAGTATGCAGGCCCGCGTCACCGTGCAGCACGTGTCACGGTGCAGCCGCGCATGATTGTGTAGCCTTCCTGCGTGCCCAGCACAGCGCCTCTCGCGGAGACTCCCCCCTCTGAACCCTCAACTGCGCTTTCAACCACATATAAACGCCTTACGTAGCATCCCCATGGTAGCTACACCCTAAACTGTAAAGCCAAAACCCTAAACCCTAAACCCTAAACCCTAAACCCTAAACCCTAAACCCTAAACCCTAAACCCTCAACCCTAAAACCCTACTGTAAACCCTAAACCCTAAACCTTAAACCCTCAACCCTCAAGCCTGCACCTTAGCCTTGAATTGTAGACTCTAAACCTTAAAGCCAAAGTCCCCCTGAGCCCAGATGCAGCCTACACCCTAAACCCTAAACCCTAAACCCTAAACCCTAAAACCTAAACCCCATAAACCTCCCAGTCTTGAAGCCCATAGGCTCTCCTGCGCAACCGGGATGATGCCACGGTGTCCAACTCTGCTACATCAGGAGTTTAGGGTCCGGGGCTTGGGGTCCTAAACCCTAAACCCTAAACCCTAAACCCTAAACCCTAAACCCTCTAAACCCTAAACCCTAAACCCTAAACCCTAAACCCTAAACCCTAAACCCTAAACCCTAAACCCTAACCCTAAACCATAAAAACCCTAAACCCTAAACCCCAAACCCCAAACCCTAAACCCTAAACTCTAAACCCTCTGATCTCCCGAAGTTTAGGGTTTCACAGTTGAGGAGGCTTACGGTCCAGACGGCGCAGTCCCTAAACTCTGGGCCGGCCCCAGAGCTGTTTACGTCGTTCTAAGTTAGTAGGGTTTAGGGTTTAGGGTTTAGGGTTTAGGGTTTAGGGTTTAGGGTTTAGGGTTTAGGGTTTAGGGTTTGGGGTTTATGGGCTCAGGATGTATGGTGTTCACGCTCCAGGGGTAGGGTGTTAACGCTTCAGGGTCTCAAGCCCTCTTCAGAAGGCTTACGGGCTAGTAGGGCGCCCGAAGCCCTAAACTCTAAATCCCCTCAGACCCGAAAGCCTGGACCCCTCAAGCCTCAAGCCTCAAGCCTCAAGCCTCAAGCCTCAAGCCTCAAGCCTCAAGCCTCAAGCCTCAAGCCTCAAGCCTCAACCCTCAAGCCTCAAGCCTCAAGCCTCCAGCCTCAACCTCAAAACCCCTGCTGCCAGGAGCTTTCGACATCAACCAGATCATGGCCGACAGCCCGGCCGTGCGGCACGTGCAGGAGGGGTTTAGGGTTTATAGGGTTTAGGGTTTAGGGTTTAGGGGTTTAGGGTTTAGGTTTAGGGTTTATAGGCTTTAGGGTTTAGGGTTCAGGGTTTAGGGTTTAGGAGAGCGCGCTCCTCGGTGCTTTTTGACTGGGGCTCCTCCGAGCTCATATTGAAGGCTCCTGGGTGCTAGGGTTTAGGGTTTAGGGTTTAGGGTTTAGGGTGTAGGGTTTAGGGTTTAGGGTTGGGGGGGTTCTAAGGTATCAGAAAGTGTATCTATGAGCCTCTTTAAGGCGCATACGTGTTTTGTCTGTAGCTACCCAACTTCCCATGGGCCGCCCTCGACAAGCCCTAACCAACCCTAAGCCCCAGACCTAAAGCCAGGATTGTGCTTAGTCTTGGGGAATTAGTATGAGTTACTTGAGAAGGTTCGTGGGTAACAAGTGGTGTTATAAGTACCCAGGTAAGATCCAGTAGAACTCTTTGTTGTCTGACTTAAACCCCCACTTTATCGATTAACCCCTAGTTCCTATACCCTTTGTCTAAAGGGTTGACGTCCTAACTTCCTAGCTTCGCAACCCTAGCTGCTATCCCCGAACCCCCTAACCCCCTAACCCTAAGCCCTAAACCCTATACCATCCTGAATACTAAACCCTAAACCACCCTGAACCCCTAAACCCTTAATCCAAACCCTAAACCCTAAACCGTAAACCCTAACCCCTTGGACCGCTTTTACCCTTCCTCCCAGCCCCACCTCCCAGCCACCCTAAATCCGAAACCCTAAATCCTAAACCCTAAACCCTAAACTCCAAACCCTAAACCCCAAACCCTAAACCCCTAAACCCCAAACCCTAAACCCCAAAACCCCAAACCCTAAACCCTAAACCCCAAACCCTAAACCCTAAACCCTAAACCCCAAAAACCCCCCTACAAAAGGAGGCCTTGGAGGAGCTCGGCTTCGTAGCTTCAGAGGCAGCAGCGCGCGGAGCCAGATGGCCCTAAACCCTAAACCCTAAACCCTAAACCCTAAACCCTAAACCCTAAACCCTAAACCCTAAACCCTAAACCCTAAACCCTAAACCCTAAACCCTAAACCCTGGAGCACCTAAAAACCCAACAAAAGAGGCCGCCGCGCCACAGCGGCGCGCCGAGCCTCAGCATCCGAGGGATCCCGATCGAGGCGTGGGGGTTTCGAGGGTCGAGGGTTTAGGGTTTAGGGTTTAGGGTCTAGGGTCTAGGGTTTAGGGTTTAGGGTTTCCAGGGTTGAGGCCTCAGTGGGTTTTGAGGGTGTGCGGGGTTGTGAGGGTTTAGGGCTTACAGGGTTTAGAGGGTTTGAGGTTGGAGTTTGCGGTTTACCGGGTTTTGAGGCTTTAGTAGGTGCAGAGGCTTGAGGTATTGAGGGCTCAGGGTTCAGCGGTAGCTGTCAGGGCTTAGGCTTTCGAGTCTTCACGCTCGGGCAGAGTCGGGGTTCAAGGCGCTTTTGTTGGGGGTTTGGGCGGTGTGTTTGAGGGGGAGGGTGCGCAAGAAAATGGAAACAAGGGGTTTAGGGTTGAGGGGTTTTGGGGGTGTTTTGGAGGGGGTGGGTGCATGTAGGTTTGGAAACAAGGACTTCAGGGTTTAGGGGTAGGGCGTCTTGTCTAATGTCGCCCGCGAAGCGGGGCGGTGATAAGAAGGTGTCAGGGTTCTTATGCTCACGCCTTCATTTTAGCTCTTCGCTTGCCGGCTCCTCAGCTTGTGTATCTCGATCCCAGCGCCAGTTCAAAAACACATATGTGGGGTTTGTACTCATGTTGCTGGCGAGTCTATATGTTCCTTATGCATGTTGGTGAGTGTATATATGGGGTGCACTACTACCCCGCAGCCCTTAACCCAAAACCCTCCTTCCCTGCCTCACACACAATCATTTGAGAAAAAAACCCTAAACCCTAAACCCTAAACCCTAAGGACAGCACTCGGTGCTTAGAGTACTCGGCCACACCACAAGTCGGCTTTCTGAGGGCGAAAACGCGCAAGGCCTCACTCAAGCCATGCTAGATCCCCAAAAGCACGCTCCGAAAGTAAACCCTAAACCCTAAACCCTAAACCCTAAACCCTAAACCCTAAACCCTAAACCCTAAACCCTAAACCCTAAACCCTAAACCCTAAACCCTAAACCCTAAACCCTGAACCCGAAACCCCTCGGCCCTCAACTTTCCGCGATCTCGCGCGATGCTTCGCCGGCGCCGGTGCTGGGCTGGTCCAGCCCGGCCCTCAGGGTTTACAGGTTTTTGCACCCTAAACCCTAAACCCTAAACCCTAAACCCTAAACCCTAAACCCTAAACCCTAAACCCTAAACCCTAAACCCTAAACCCTAAACCCTAAACCCTAAACCCTAAACCCTAAACCCTAAACCCTAAACCCTATACGGTTGGAAGGGTTTTGGGTTTAAAGGGTTTGTCGCCAAACCCTCAAGGTTTGATGGGTTTACGAAGTTTATAGACAGGGCTTAGGGTTTAGGGTTCAGGGCTTATAGGGTTTAGTTTTGTATTTCGGGTTCAGGGTTTCCAGGTTTAGGGGTTAGGATTTCAAGTTTGGAATTTCCACACCATAAACCCGAAACGCCAAACCCTTACAGCGCCCTAAGCTCTCTAAACCCTCTAAACCCTCTAAACCCTCTAAACCCTCTAAACCCTCTAAACCCTCTAAACCCTCAAAACCCTCAAAACCCTCAACCCTCAACCCTAAACCCTAAACCCTAAACCCTTGCCCTTCCTCCTGCTCTCCTGCGTTTCTGAAAGCTCTGTTCCCGGCTTTAGGGTTTAGGGTTTGGGGTTTGGGGTTTAGGGTTTAGGGTTCAGGGTTTGAGGGTTGAGGGTTGAGGGTTGAGGGTTTATTGGATACCCTTAATGCTCCCCTTAACGTGTGCTTTCATACCCCCCACCCCTGAAGAATGCCCGGAACCCTGCACCCTGAACAAGCCCCAAATTCCAAGCCCTACGTCTGTCCAAACCCTAAACCCCGAACCCCAAAGCCCCAAGCCCTAAGCCCTAAGCCCTAAGCACTAAGCCCTAAGCCCTAAGCCCTAAGCCCTAAGCCCTAAGCCCTAAGCCCTAAGCCCTAAGCCCTAAGCCGTAAGCCCTAAACCCTAAACCCGAAGCCCTAAGCCCTAAGCCCTAAGCCCGAATCCCTAAGCCCGAAGCCCTAAGCCCTAAGCCTTAAGCCCGAATCCCTAAGCCCTAAGCCCTAAGCCCTAAGCCCTAAGCCCTAAGCCCTAAGCCCTAAGCCCTAAGCCCTAAGCCCTAAGCCCTAAGCCCTAAGCCCTAAGCCCTAAGCCCTAAGCCCTAAGCCCTAAGCCCTAAGCCCTAAGCCCGAAACCCTCCTTTTTAAAGGCACTCATCCTCCTCGTCGCCCCCCTGGCGTTCCTGCCGCCGCTGCGCCTGCCTGCGCGCGCGGCACCGCTGGCGTCGGCAGTGCCGCTAGCAGCGTGGGCGCAGCGCCGGGTTGGCAAAGTTTAGGGTTTAGGGTTAAGGGTTAAGGGTTTAGGGTTTAGGGTTTACGGTTTAGGGTTTAGGGGAGGTGTAGGGCTCAAAGGGTTTACGGTTTAGGGTTTAGGCCAATATGAGTGGCTGAATCGACTTCTTGAGCATCCTTCTACGGATAAGGGTTTAGGGCTTAGGGTTTACGGTTTGGGGTTTAGGGTTTAGGGTTTAGGGTTTAGGGTTTAGGGTTTAGGGTTGAGGAGAGCAACCCAGAAGCAGAAAGCACCAAAAACAAGCGCACCACCTGTGCGCGAACGACATCCAAACCTGAAGCCCCCAAGCCCAAAACTCTAAGCCCTAAACCCTAAGCCATGAGCATCTAACCTAAAGGCATCTGAAGGAATCAAGAAGGGCCCTAGCCTTACCCTAAACCCTAAACCCTGAACCCTAAACCCTAAACCCTAAACCCTAAACCCTAAAGCCCTCAGTCGCCCCCACAGTCCGAAGCCCTAAGCCCTACGCTCTCACCCCAATCGTTACACCTGCTACAACCCAGGGGTTAAATTAGGGTCCAGTTTGGGCTTAGGCTTATTAGGGTTTATGTAGCTTTCTAGGGTTTAGAGTTTATAGGGTTTAGAATACGGGGTGTATTTTGGGTTTAGGCTTATTAGGGTTTATTTAGGTTTATAGGGTTTAGAGTTTATAGGGTTTAGGGTAGGGGTCTATTTTGGGTTTGGGCTCAGTAGGGTGTATCTAGGTTTATTGGGCTTAGAGTTTATGTAGGGTTTAGGGTTTTAAGGGTTTACCCTGCACGGCCTTTCTGGCAAGGGAAACGGGTGACGATCTCGGGTCAGCGACGACCATTGTGGAGGTCTTTTTCGGCCTGGTCTCTTGGACTACGAGTTGTCAACCCTAAACTCTCAACCCTAAACCCTAAACCCTAACCCTAAACCCTAAACCCTAACCCTAAACCCTAAACCCTAAACCCTAAACCCCACACCCTAAACATATAGGGTTGCGGGTTTAGGGTTTGGGTTTAGGGTTTAGGAGTTGACGTTTTAGGGTTGAGGGTTCAGGGAATGTTGGAATTTAGGTTTTAGGTCCTAGGGCTTGGGGCTTTGGGGTCAAGAGTTTGGGGTCAAGGGTTTAGGGTTTCGGAAACCGCTAAAGGAGGCCATCAGCGGCTTGGACGGTTGAAAGGGGTTCGGTCTGGATCCGAGGTGCTTCTCAAACGTAAGCCCAAAACTCAAGACCGAGGGGCTGGAGGAGTTTCATGTCCTGCGTTTCGGGCTTTTCTTCGCCTCTTAAGACGACTTTTAGCATTTCCTTGCGCGGGGGAGGGTGATGTCGGTCTAGACGGTGGCACGGCTTGGGAACCCTGAGCCCTAAACCCGAAGCCCTAAACCCTAAACCCTAAACCCTAAACCCTAAACCCTAAACCCTAAACCCTAAACCCTAAGCCCTAAGGGATTAGCCCAAGGCCCTGAGAGCTCCAGCCTCCTGAGCCCAGCCAGAGGCTCCGAAAAAGCAGGGGGCGGGGCCGTTGTTGTAGAAGGTCTCCTCAACCCTAAACCCTAAACCCTAAACCCTAAACCCTAAGCCCTAAGCCCTAAGCCCTAAACCCTAAACCCTAAACCCTAAATCCTCAAACAACAGCCCCCAAGCCCCTCCAGAGCCACTGCAGCAATGCCAAGGCAACCATCGCCATCATTCTGAACCCGGACTATTTCCTGGGCGGGCAGTGGGTGCCCTGGCTCGGACATTAGGGTTTAGGGTTTGGGGTTTGTTGAGGGTGTTATCGTTTTTTTTTCTTTGGGGTTCAGTGAGGCTGAGCGCTTTAGGACCTGGTGATGCCTTGGACTCGTCTTTTGCGGAGATGCCGGAGCTTGGACGAGCTTGACCAGAGGGTTCAGGGTTTTGTTGAAACCCTAAACCCTAAATTTAAGAGCCTCCGGCTCAAGCCGCCGACCCTGCTGGAGCATAGTTGAAAGGTTTAAACGCGCTCGTCAGCTCAAAGGATGCCAAAAAAGTTGATGTGCTTGAGCCTCCATTGGGACCCAAACAGGAGCTGAAGCCAGCTTGAAGGCCAGGGCAGCCCCATCAATTGGAAGGGGGTGAGGGGGGGGGGAAGGGGGGGGTGGATCGGTGAGGGGGGGGGTGGGGGTGGGGGGGGGGGGTGGGGGTGGTGGGGGGGTGGGGGGTGGGGGGTGGGGGTGGGGGGGGGGTGGGGGGGGGGGGGGTGGGGGGGTGTTGGGGGGTGTGGGGGGGCGGTGGGGGGGGGGGGAGTGGGGGGGGGGTGGGGGGGGGGGGGTCCCTCCCCCCGGCCCCCCCCCCCCCCCCCCGCTGTTTTGGGGGGGTAATTTCACCTCCTTTTCCCATCCAACACGCCTAAACCCTAAACCTTAACCCTAAACCCTAAACCCTAAACCCTAAACCCTAAACCCTAAACCCTAAACCCTAAACCCTAAACCCCAAACCCTAAACCCTAACCCCTAAACCCTAAACCCAAAACCCTAAACCCTAAATCAACAAACCCTAGACCCTAAACTCTAAAACCTAAAACCTAAACCCCAAACATCCCGTGAGCTAAAGCAGGGTCTGAAATCATTATCTCCCTAAGCCCGCCGTTACAAGGTCTAGAATGCGAGGGTTGGCATATCAGACCCTTCAGGCCAATGTCACTCTAGACCCTCCAAAGCTTGATGTTATAACAGCACCTGCCTCAGAATAGAAATAGAAATCCAGGCTGTCCAAAACACAGTGCCTGACGTCGAGCCCTTAGTCCCAAACCATCCCCAGACCCTTTGGACGCCTCTGAAGCCCCATCGCCAGTTTTTTTGAACCATAGCAGAAGCGGCCACCAGGGCCACGGCGTAGCGTCATCGATAGATAGGGGTCTTCTCTCTCTCCTCTCTCTCCTCTCTTTCTCCCTTTCTCGCTTTCTCGCTTTCTTTCTCTTTTTTCATTATTTCTTTCCTTCTTTTCACTTCTGTTCTTTCTTTTCTTATCTGTTCTTATCTCTCCTCCTCTCTCCTCCTCTCTCCTCCTCGCTCCTCCTCGCTCCTCCTCGCTCCTCCTCGCTCCTCCTCGCTCCTCCTCGCTCCTCCTCGCTCCTCCTCGCTCCCCCTCGCTCCTCCTCGCTCCTCCTCTCTCCTCCTCTCTCCTCCTCTCTCCTCCTCCTCGCTCCTCCTCGCTCCTCTCTCTCTCCTCCTCTCTCTCCTCTTCCTACCTCTCCTTTCCTCTTCTCCTCTCTCTCCTCCTCTTCTCCTCCTCTATCCTTTCGTCTATACTCCTCTCGCCTCCTGCTCCTCCATTCCTCCTCTAGTCTCTCTTCTCCTCCTCTTACTCCTCTCTCTCTCTCCTCCTCTCCCGCCTCTTCCTCCTACTCTCCTCCTCGCTCCTCCTCGCTCCTCCTCTCTCCTCCTCTCTCCTCCTCTCTCCTCCTCCTCGCTCCTCCTCGCTCCTCCTCTCTCCTCCTCTCTCCTCTCTCCTCCTCTCTCCTCCTCTCTCCTCCTCTCTCCTCCTCTCTCCTTTCCTCTCTCCTCCTCTCTCCTCCTCTCTCCTCCTCTCTCCTCTTCTCTCCTCCTTCTGATACTCCTCTCTTTCCTCCTCTCTTCCTCCTCTCTCATCCTTCTCTCCTTTACTCTCTCCTCCTCTCTTCATCCTCTCTCCTTCCTCTCTCCTACTTCTCCTTTCATCGCTTCTCTCTCGTCCTTCCTTCTCTCCTCCTCTCTCCTCCTCTCTCCTCCTCTCTCCTCCTCTCTCCTCCTCTCTCCTCCTCTCTCCTCCTCTCTCCTCCTCTCTCCTCCTCTCTCCTCCTCTCTCCTCCTCTCTCCTCCTCTCTCCTCCTCTCTCCTCCTCTCTCCTCCTGTCTCCTCCTCTCTCGTCCTCTCTCCTCTTCTCTCCTCCTCTCTGATTCGGGGATTGGTGTTCGTCTGGGTCCGCGAGAGAATGTGCTGGACTATGCTGGACCTCAGCATGAGCACAGCCTGTATCCGCAGTGTGCCTCTTCATCGCCTCGGCCCCCCATGATCCGGTGGCCGAGGTCGCGGCAAGTGATGCTGCATGACTAGTCATGCAGCATCAAGCAGAACGTAATCGCAGCCTGGGCCGCAGTACACGGCGCAGCGTCAACCAAAACCCCCCAACCCCAAGAACTGAAGCTTTTAACAAAAACCCTTAAGCCCTAAAATTCAAGGGGTTTCGGTTTAAGGGTTTAGGGTTTAGGGGTTTCGGGTTTTAGGGTTCTAGACTACTTATAGTCCGTCAAATCATGAACGGAACAAAAGAGCGGCCCTGCTAAATTGGGTAGTACTTTAATCTCATTTTCATGTATTTTGACTAAATTGAGTGGCCTAACTCTTTACCCTAAGCCCTATAAACCCAAAGCCCGAAATCCAGGACTGCCAACCCTCGATCAGATCGAGAGAGATTCTACTTGTCGCCTCGTCGCTGGTCACCGTGGCTCTCCCCTTTGCGCATGCCTCAGACACTCATGACGTGTTTAGCTTGAGGATGTGAGAGTTTTCCGCGCGAGGCAAGATGTGTGAGATCCCGCAGCGCTTCGCAGATGCCCCGCTGATGTGGGTGCAGCGGTTCTGCAATGGACGATCAGCAGCTGAACTTGTTATTGACGGTTCTTTCCCCAAAGAACTTCTTATGAGTCACCGTGCAATTGCGACGGCCAGTGTAGCTTGGCTGCCAGTTGATCCCAGGCAAGAGAAGGTCTGCGTTGTTGCAAAGTTTGCCGAGAGGCTCAAGCAGTTTGCACTTGCTGGGGGATTGTGACCAAGACTTGCAGCTCCAGGTGGACCTGCTGCGGGTGCAAGGCTCGGAGCGTCCACCTTTCTTCGAAAACTTAGACAGAAGTTGCGCCATCGCCGCCGCTTGCGAGCTGGCGCGCGCACACCCCGTTTTTCACCAGCCAGAGATGGCTCGCGAGACTCGGTTGCCATTGGCGGCTGAGGCAATCCACATTGCTTGGATGCATTCGGTGAAGCCGATGGAATCCAACAGGCACCTTTTCTGTCCTTCTCAGGACCTTCCTGTTGAAGAGCAACACAAGGACCTGCTGATTGCAGCACAGGCCCTTAAGTTTCTGCAAGAGGACACTGTGACCTTTTACCAGGCCGAGCTCGCAAAGAACGGCCTGGTGCGCTGCCAGTGCCGCAGAACCTGTGTCATTCTCCGGGACGCAGCCGTGTCCGGACTGTCGCGAAGCGGACAGCGCCTAGAAGTACCTTCGATGTATCCCTCAACTTTGGCATCGAGAGTGCTGCGAGCAGATACCCTGTGGCATCAACCCCGTGCACTGTAAGTAGATTACTCGATACATAAACGTACATCGCTCTGTCTGTGACCTGTCGCTTACAGCATTTATTGTTAAGTTGAGTAGTTAAGCCGCGTTAAGAACCGATGTTTGTAGCAGTGCTACTTTTCATAGAGACAATTGATGGTTCTGGCGACCTTCCGTCTCTTGCGCTGGGCACCCAGAAGCCCGTTTCTTGACCTGGTCCTCCAGAGTCCTAAATCCTAGATGCTAAATCCAAGTCCTATCTCCTCAGCCCTAGATCCGTGTCCAGAATCCAAAAACCTGCATCCGAATACTAAATACCAACAATTGCGGCGGGGCCCCCGGATTAGACCCACAATAAACATGCAGGCATTCCCGCCGTCATGATGTCATGGGGTCACGACATGGCCAGGCTCCCCCGTGTGCTTCCAGTAGATTTCAGTCAAGTGAGCGAGATCGAAAGGCTCGTGCTGGACGTGAAGTCAGCCAATGCGGGCTTGAAGAGCAAGACCTTTACATTTGACATGCCCATGCCAAGGCTGGCAGGGCTTTATAAACAGGCACTTAGTTGAGCATCCATGTTTATAAACAGGCACTTGGTTGAGCATCCATGCGACGAAAAAACTGTGTTTGGCACAAGGGCATGTCGCGGGCATGGTCTCCTCTGGCGTGCAGAGGCAGATCCCCCGGACTGTGTGGGTTCGTTCTAGTCTGGGGAACCTTCTGTCTCTGGACCAGGGTGCCCAGAACCCTACATCCTCCTAAACCCTAAATCCGACTCCTAAATTCTGAATCCTAAATCCGAATCCTCCTGAATCCTACACGCTAAACCCTAAACCCTAAATCCAAATCCTACTTCCTACGTTCCTTAATCCTAAATTCCGACATCCGAATCCTAAATCCTAGATCCTAAACTCGAAACATTAAACTACACACTAAACCCTGAATCCTAAATTCAAAGCCCCTAAGCTCTGAACCCTAAACTCTAGACCCCGAACGAACCCCAAACCCTAAACCCTGATCCCTAAACCCTAAGCCCGAAACCCAGAACCCGAAACCCTGACCCTAAACCCTAAACCCTAAACCCTAAACCCTGAGCCCTGAACCTTAAACCCTAAGCCCTAAACCCTAAACCCCGAACTCGGCCACTTGTGGCTCAGGTGAAAGCCGTACAGGGCCCGGCGTGCGAAGCTTCTTGGCCAGGAGTTTAGGGTGTAGAGTTTAGGTTTAGGGGTTTAGGGTTTAGGGTTTAGGGTTTAGGGTCTAGGGTCTAGGGTCTAGGGTTTAGGGTTTAGGGTTTAGGGTTTAGGGTTTAGTTGGTCCCGGTTTAGGTTTTGATGTTTAGGGTTTAGGTTTAGGGTTTAGGGTTTATGGTTTGAGGTTAGGGTTTAGGGTTCAGCATCTCAAGTTCGAGCATTTACTAGGCCAGCAGTGTGTGCCGGCAACGGAAAAAACCCACCCGCCCAAAGAATCCCATAACATTAAGAAAATCAGCGTTTTTCTTAATTTCTATTCAGACGCACCAAGAGGCCAAACAATCACACACCATAAGCCCTAAACCCTAAACCCTAAACCGTGTCCAGGAACCTTGACTTGAACAATGGGGGGGGGGGGGAAAGGGGTCAGAGGGGCCGAAATGGATCAAAACGCAAAACGGGGGCCAAACGGGTCAGACGGGTCAAAACGCCAAATTCGTGCTCAACCATGGAGGTCTAAACGTCAAATTCGTGTTTAACATTCAGGGTTATATGGTAGAGAGGTTTAGGAATTAGGATCTGGGGTTTAGGGTTAAGGGCTTGAGGTTTAGGGGTGTTTTGGGGAGTTTAGGCTTTCAGGAGTCGGCTTCTTGGATCAAGGGTTTTAGGGCCTAGGGTTCAGGTTGGTCTGGGTTTAGGGTTAGGGTTCAGGGTTTCGTAGGCCTACAAAATGGTGTACTGGGCCTCAAGGGTTCAGGTTGGAGGTTGAGGGTTCAGGGGGTTGAGGGCTTAGGGAAGTTTTCGAGTTTAGAGTATGGGGCCAGGGCCTGCGTTTCATTGTTGTGTGTCTGCGTTCGTGGCCGTGCGGTTTGAGAACAAGTTCAGCATCGACGTCATGCAGTTGTGGGGCGTGTAGGGTTTAGGGTTTAGGGTTTAGGGTCTGGGGTTTAGGGTTTCGGGTTTAGGGTTTAGGGTTTAGGGTTTCGGGTTGCTCATGGCGCATAGGATTGCTGACTTCGTCGCAAGAGCTCTCAGGGCAAGCTCTGGGTTTTTTGGCTCCAGGTTGCGCGCTTGAACACCGGACCTTAAATCAAATTGCTGGACCTCGGACCCTCTTTATTCGGGGACGCGGCCCCCAAAACCCGAGACCCGAAGCCCAAACTCAATATTGAATAGTTTGTAATTTTTGGGTACTATAGTTCCGAAGAGACTGCAAACATTTTAATTGTTGCAAGGGTTCCAAGTTCAGTATAGAACCTCCTCCTCAGTTCGAAGCTGCAGGTGTCTCATATACTCCTCGAGGACGAAGACGCTGCTGCCGACGTGTTCGCGCAGCGGCCAGGACTGAAATTTAGGGTTCAGGAGGAGGGTTTAGGGTTGAGGGTTAAGGGTTCAGGGTTCAGGGTTTAGGGTTGAGTTTCCTTTTTTGGAGTTGTATTGGGACCTGGTGATGTGTCATTTTGGGGACCTTTGACACTCCCACCTGGCGACAGAAGCGGGGCACACGTGACAGCAGAGGGGCCTCGGGTCTAAGGTTTTAGGGCTTAGGGTGGGAAACCCTAAGCCCTGAGCCCTGAACCCTAAACCGCAAACCTCAACCCTAAACCCTGAACCCTGAACCCTGAACCCTAAACCCTAAGCCCCAAACCCTAAACCCTAAACCCTATACCCTAAACCCCAAACCCCAAGCCCTAAACCCTAAACCCTACACCCCAAAACCTAAACCCTAAACTCAGGGCCTGAAGCCGAAAGGCCCTGAGCAAGGTGCAAGGGCAAGACCCTAAACGACTTCAAGCGCCTGGCGCGGAAGCGGTCCCTGGACGGAGCCACGGCAGTACGAGGCGCCCAAGCCCTAAATCCTAAACCCTACACCCTAAACCCTAAACCCTAAACCCTACACCCGAAACCCTAAACCCTAAACCCTAAACCCTAAACCCTAAACCCCTAAGCCCTAAACCCTATATAAACTTGACGCGGTTGGGGTCGTTGAGGGTTCGGTATTTAGGGCTTAGGGTTTAGGGTTTTGGGGGAACCCTTAAAGCTTGAAGCCTAGGCCCTGGACCATGATCCCTTAACCCCAAACCCTAAACCCTAAACCGTAAACCGTAAGCCCTAAACCCTAAACCCTAAACCCTAAACCCTAAACCCTAAACCCTAAACCCTAAACCCTAAACCCTAAACCCTAAACCCTAAACCCTAAACCCTAAACCCTAAACCCTAAACCCTAAACCCTAAACCCTAAACCCGAAAACCTAAACCCTAAACCCTAAACCCTAAACCCTAAACCCTAAACCCTAAACCCTAAACCCTAAACCCTAAACCCTAAACCCTAAACCCTAAACCCTAAACCCTAAACCCTAAACCCTAAACCCTAAACCCTAAACCCTAAACCTAACCCTAAACCCTAAACCCTAAACCCTAAACCCTAAACCCTAAACCCTAAACCCTAAACCCTAAACCCTAAACCCTAAACCCTAAACCCTAAACCCTAAAGCCCCTTGAAGCCCCAAGCCCTGAGCCCAAGACCCGAAACATTGAGCCTTAGACCCCAAACCCCTGGAAGGCTTCGGGTTTAGGGTTTAGGGTTTAGGGTTTAGGGTTTAGGGTTTAGGGTTTAGGGTTTAGGGTTTAGGGTTTAGGGTTTAGGGTTTAGGGTTTAGGTTTGACCCTCACCAGGATCTTCGTGCTTCACTGGGTCTGAGATATGTGGGGTGGCTTCGCGGTTGAGGGTTTAGAGTTTAGGGTTTAGAGCTGAGGGATTCGGAACTAGGGTTTAGCCCCGACTCTTCCAGAACCTGAATTCTTGGAACAAAGGAGCCAGAAAACAACATCGAGCCACCCTCAAATACATGTCGGTGGTCCTGCACTCCTCGGCGGGTCGTCCCCGAACTCAGTAAAGTTGATTGCAACAAGCTCCCTAAACCCTAAACCCTAAACCCTAAACCCTAAACCCTAAACCCTAAACCCTAAACCCTAAACCCTTAACACTTAACCCTTAAACCCTAAATCCTAAAACCGAAACCCTAAACCCTGATTCTCCCGTAGAGTTTCGACCTATATGCCCAAGTCCAAGTCCATGAAATCCTGCTTCTGCCGTGAGGCGGCGACTTGGGCGCGTCTAGGCTGCAAGGTGTTCAGGTTTAGGGTTTAGGGTTTAGGGTTTAGGGTTTAGGGTTTAGGGTTTAGGGTGTAGGGTTTAGGGTGTAGGGTTTAGGGTTTAGGGTTCAGGGTAATATGGTCCCTTGCCTCCCTTGAAGGGTTCTGACGTGCGAGCCCTTAAATTTGCATAGGGAATATCAGGGGTATGCAAGGGGTCCCCTTTGAAGGGGTAAGTACCCTGAGAAGGAAGTTTAGGTGATACGGGTTTAGGGGTTTAGGGTTAGAGGTTGAAAACCCTAAACCCTAAACCCTAAACCCTAAACCCTAAACCCTAAACCCTAAACCCTAAACGGGGTTAGAGGTTGTGGTTGAAAGTGTAGGACTTGGGGTTGAGGCCATCTTGGGGTCTTGAGGAGTTCAAGGCTCTTCGGGCTTGGATGTAGGGGTTTAGGGTTTAGGGGTACTCTAAACCCTGAACCCCCAAACCCCAAATCCAAAACCCAAAACCCAAAACCCAAAACCCAAAACCCTAAACTCCAAACCCTAAACCCTACAAAGACTTTAAAAACCTCCCCAACCCTCACAGCCCCTCTCGGCTCAGGACGTCCGTCCGGGCGCCATGCCGGCGGCATTTGAGGCACCCCGGTTTCAGGGTTTAGGGTTTGGGGTTTAGGGTTTAGGATGTAGGGTTAGGGTTTTTAGGGTAAGCTAAACACTATGAACCCTAAACCCTTAAGCTCTAACCCATGGGCTTTGGTCTCCCATGCCAACTTCGCGAATGTCGACGCAGCGCTGGTCCAACACCTAAACATCCTAAACCCGAGACCCTAAACCGGAAATTTCGAGCCCTGCTCCCCCCCCCCCCCCCCCAAAAAAAAAAAAAAACACTCTCAGACCCAACCCTAAATTCTAAAGCCCAAACCCTGAACCCTAAAGCGTATAGACCCTAGACCCTAGACCCTAGACCCTAAACCCCAAACCCCAAACCCCAAACCCTAAACCCTAAACCCTAAACCCTAAACCCTAAACCCTAAACTGGTAAATTTCGCGGAGCACGTCGGTTCAACACCAACCCGCGCTAACTCCTGACACAGGGGTTGGGGGTCCATGCTTGTTTTTTGAGAGTGAACAGCCGTCTGAAGGCTCTGCGCTCCCACAGCGGCGAGCAAGCATGTCTTAGGGCTTGTTAAGGGTCAGCGTCCCACCGATGAGCTTCCATGAGACCGAGAGTCCCGAGAGATTCCGAAAAAATCGGTCAGCAAACCCTACCCCCCTGTAGCCTTGCCATGGCTGACCTTAACTTCCAAGTTAAACACGCGCATTTGCTCCAGTTGCACCCGCGGTTTGTAGCTGGAACCGAAAACACCATCAAACCCTTAAGTTCGACACAGTGTGTTGGGAGTGTTGTCGCTAATTTTGCAGGGCCTCTTTGCTACGAACTTTTCGGGCGGCCACAACCATGCGAAACGCATTATTTGTCATTTCTTCCTGGTTTGCGTTGGTTCGAGGCGCAAAAACGGCTAAGGTCAGTGAAAACCTTAAGTTCAACATGCGGTGTTGGAACTATTGTAGCTGGTTTTGCCAGACAGTTTTTGCTACTAACTTTTCGGGTGCCACACCCATGCGAAATTCACTGCCTGTCATTGTTTCCTGGTATGTGATGGCTCGAGCCGAAAAATACGTCTAGGCCGGTGAAAGCCCTTAAGATCAACACCGGGCGTTGAACTTCTTGTTGCTAACTTTCTGGGGTGGTTTCTCTACTGGTTTTTTCGGCTGTCGGGTGACCGTTTTCGGTGCTGAAAATGGGCAACGTTTGCAAGGAGAATTAATTTAGGAACCGTCTTTGCTCTGTTTTTGTTTGATTTCTTTTTTTGGGTCTAGGTTAGGGTTTTGCGTTTAGGGTGTAGGGTTTAGGGTTTAGAAGCCCAACAAAGGCAAAACACGTTCGGTTAAAAAACCAAAAAAACCCAAAAACAAATAGACCTCCCCCCTGAAATCCAAGTGTCAGCTGTTTGTGGCGGTTTGCAGCTGAAAGGGTTGGGACGGTTGGTTGTTCGGGCTTAATCTGGGAGTTAAAGGTGGCTTTGGTAATGATGGCCATGGCAGTGCGGTGTGGGTGGCTTAGATCCCGAAATCGAGTGACTCTGACCCCCAAAAAAAGTTAGAGACCAGAAAAAAGTTAAGTTCAACACCGTGTTGAACCTAACTTTCCGGGTTGGAAATCCAACGTGTTTTGGCTGTTTTTCTACGTTGTTTTTGGGCTGTCGTGTGACGTGTTTCAGGGAAAAATGTGGGAAATAAGGGTTGACAGACACGATTTGACCCCCGCGTGCTTGTAAAAACAAAAAAAAGGTCAAACGGAGTCGGTTTGTAGCCTTGCCGCCTGAAAAAACACGTAGAAAAACAGCCAAAACACGTTGGATTTCCAACCCGGAAAGTTAGGTTCAACACGGTGTTGAACTTAACTTTTTTTTTGGTCTCTAACTTTTTTTGGGGTCAGAGTCACTCGATTTCGGGATCTAAGCCACCCACACCGCACTGCCATGGCCATCATTACCAAAGCCACCTTTAACTCCCAGATTAAGCCCGAACAACCAACCGTCCCAACCCTTTCAGCTGCAAACCGCCACACACAGCTGACACTTGGATTTCAGGGGGGGAGGTCTATTTGTTTTTGGGTTTTTTTGGTTTTTTAACCGAACGTGTTTTGCCTTTGTTGGGCTTCTAAACCCTAAACCCTAAACCCTAAACCCTAAACCCTAAACCCTAAACCCTAAACCCTAAACCCTAAACCCTAAACCCTAAACCCTAAACCCTAAACGCAAAACCCTAACCTAGACCCAAAAAAAGAAATCAAACAAAAACAGAGCAAAGACGGTTCCTAAATTAATTCTCCTTGCAAACAGTTGTTGCCCATTTTCAGCACCGAAAACGGTCACCCGACAGCCGAAAAAGCCAGTAGAGAAACCACCCCGGAAAGTTAGCAACAAGAAGTTCAACGCCCGGTGTTGATCTTAAGGGCTTTCACCGGCCTAGACGTATTTTTCGGCTCGAGCCATCACATACCAGGAAACAATGACAGGCAGTGAATTTCGCATGGGTGTGGCACCCGAAAAGTTAGTAGCAAAAACTGTCTGGCAAAATCAGCTACAATAGTTCCAACACCGCATGTTGAACTTAAGGTTTTCACTGACCTTAGCCTTTTTTGCGCCTCGAACCAACGCAAACCAGGAAGAAATGACAAATAATGCGTTTCGCATGGTTGTGGATGTCCGAAAAGTTCGTAGAAAAAGAAGTTCGTAGAAAAGAGGCCCTGCAAAATTAGCGACAACACTCCCAACACACTGTGTCGAACTTCAGGGTTTTCTCTGACATTTATGGTGCTTTTGGTTCCAGCTATAAACCGTGGGTGCAACTGGAGCAAATGCGCGTGAGCCCGCTGCAAGCGCTTAACTTGGAAGTTATGGTCAGCCATGGCAAGTCTATAGAGGGGCAGGGCTTGCTTCTGGCCAGGTTCTTCGGGAATCTGAGGCTCATGGAGGGTCACCGGCGGGACGCCGGCCCATAACAAACAGTAAAACATGTTGGTTCGCTGCTGTGGGTGTGCAGAGCCTTCAAATGGTTGTTCAGTCTAGAAAAAAGCAAGCATGCACTCCCAACCCCTATATGGGGAGTTAGCGCCGATTGGTGTCGAACTCACCTTCCCGAAACCTGGTTCACGAAATTTACCACCCTAAACCCCAAAACCCGGATCGGAGCGCCAGGCGCTGGCCTTCGATAAGGAGTCGCCTGTGGGCCAAGCCCTGGGCCCAGTTGAGACGGAGTTCGGCTCCTTGGCTTGAGGGTTTAGGGTTTAGGGTTAGGGTTTAGGGTTTAGGGTTTAGGGTTTAGGGTTTAGGGTTTAGGGTTTAGGGTTTAGGGTTTAGGGTTTAGGGTTTAGGGTTTAGGGTTTAGGGTTTAGGGTTTAGGGTTTAGGGTTTAGGGTTTAGATTCACGGTTTAGGGTTTAGGGTGTAGGGGTTTAGGATTTAGGGTTTAGGGGTTTGGGGTTTAGGATTTACAGGTTTAGGGTTTGAGGGTTTGGGATTTAGGGTTTAGGGATTGGGGTTTATTTATGGTTTAGGGTTCTGTGTTTAGGGTTTAAAGTTTGGGGTTTGGGGTTTAGGGTTTGGGGTTTTGGGTTTATTTAGGGTCAGGGATTAGGTTTTGGGTTTACGGTTTGAGGCCTAAGACTTTGCCTACAACTGCCCACCTAGCTTCAACTAGCCCCCCAAAACCGAAACCCCTAAATCCTAAACCCAGAATCCTGAATCAAAGAATGATTGTTAACCAGCTTTTGCTATAGATGCCCTACTTTGAACACCACTTATATATACCCATCAACCAGCCCCTAACCCTAAACCGCAAAACCCTAAACCCTTAACCCTGGGTTTAGGGTTTAGGGTTTAGGATTTTGGGTTGAGGGTTGAAGGTTGAGGGTTTAGGATACTGTTTTTTGGGGTTTAGGGGTTGTAGGTATAGTATGCCCCCGGATCGTAAAAGTCGCAGGTTTCCACATCCTCTGGATCCGCAAGCGAGACGGAGTTTGATGGGGCCAGGACCTCAGGCAGGGCTTGGGGATACTTAGGGTTTAGGGTTTAGGGTGGGTTTAGGGATACTTTAGGGTTTGAGTTTAGGGTTCAGGGTGCCAGGCCCCAACCCTGGAATCCTGGAATCCTGGAATCCTAAGCCTTGAGCCTTGAACCTTGAACAGACCCGAAGCCCCGCCCCAACATAATGAACCCCAAGCCCTTAGCCCTAAACCCTAAGCCCTAAGCCCTAAACCCTAAATCCTAAGCCCCAAGACCCTAAACCCTAAAACCCTGAAGCCTGTGACCCGAAACCCCAAACCCCTAAACCCCTAACCCCTAAACCCAAAAGCGCAAACCCTAACCTTATTTCTCCAAACCCCAAACCCTAGACCCTAAAACCCCAAACCTGAACCCTAAACCCCAAACCCTAAAATCCCAAACCCTGCACCCTAGGTAATTCCATGGGGTGGCCGTGGGGGCTTGCTGGGGCTGTCGTTTAGTTTAGGCTTCAGGGTTTACGGTTTAGGGTTTGGGGTTTAGGGTTTAGGGTTTCGGGTTTCGGGTTTAGGGCTCCGACCCAAGGCTGCCGGGTGTAAGGCTTAGGGGGTTTTAAGGTTGAGAGCTTCGGGTTCAAGGTGTTTTTTTGGGCTGTGCAACTCACCCTGAGAGCCCTCAAAGAGAATCCTGGAATGCCCTTAAAGGAATCACCCTCACTACAGGGGTCGGAATATTTGCTGGTAGTATTCCCTTATGGTCCCTACATAAGTATACTATAATGGCTCCCCCCCACAGCCTTTTCTAATTGTCAAGGCCCCTATATGGCATTGGATCATCCTCCCCCTGCCGATGCCTTGCCGAGGGCCACATCCTCTCGCTTGAGCAGGAAGCATTTGGAGCCAGAGAGAAAAATGGCCACGCCATATGCCCCAGAAACCCTCAAACCCCCAAACCCCAAACCCTAAACCCTCAACCCTAAACCCCAAGTCCAGGTTTGCTAGGAGGTGAGCGCTTGTCGACAGCTAAGATCCCAGAAGCACCCTACGGCACACTTTCAGGGTTCGGGTTTCGGGTTTATGCATTAGAGCGTTTCGGGTCTAGGGGGTGTAGGGTCCCTAAACCCTAAGCCCTTAAAGGCTTGGCCGCCTTTCCGGCTTTACTGGGCTGCTTGGGAACCGGTGCACACAGGCTTTTGGGCGCCACAGGCCTTTAGGTTTAAAGTGCTTCCGCGGTTTGGGGTTTAGGGCTTAGGTCTTCAGCGGTTTAGGGCTCAGGGTTCAGGGTTTCGGGTTTAGGGTTTAGGTTTTTCAAACGAACCTCGCGGCAGGTGACAAGGGTGGCAAGGGTGGTGGCGGCCGCCGCAAGCGTGGCGGCAATCGCGGGAAGGGCGGTGGTGGCGGCGAAGGCGGTTCTTGTTTGAGGGTTTAGGGTTTAGGTTTCAGGGTTTCGGGCAAAAAGCAAAGTAGTACTACGGATTTTAGCGACCGCGGTGGGGGGACGGTGGTGCATTCCACAAGGACTTGGAAAGCGACGTCGCGTTTAGACATGAGGATGCAGCAAGAGATTGAGGGTTGAGGGTCGGCGGGGTTTAGGGTTTAGGGTTTAGGGTTCAGGGTTCAGGGTTTAGGGAAACCCCTCAAGCCCCCGCAAAATCCAAGGCCGGGGCCCGAAGCCTAGAAAGCTCGGTAGATTGTGCCCTTGTTGGGTTTAGGGTTTAAGGCTGTCAGGGTTTAAGGGTTCCAGGGTTTGAGGCTGCAAGGGTTTAAGGCTTGAAGGGTTGAAGGCTTTAAGGGTTTAAGGCTTTACGGATTGAAGGCCTTAGGTTCTAGGACCCAAGAAAAAACACCGAGATGAATTCTTCCCGAACTCTTCATGATCACCCTACACCCTACACCCTACACCCTACAGCCTACACCCTACACCCTAAACCCGAAACCCTAAACCCTAAACCCTAAGCCCTGCAAAACGCCCTGAGAGCCCATCCTCGGAGGCTATCCCGCTGCGCCGCCCTGGGCCGATGCGTAGCCTGACCCTAAACCCTAAACCCTAAACCCTGAACCCTGAACCCTGAACCCTGAACCCTGAACCCTGAACCCTGAACCCTCAACCCTCAACCCTGAACCCTGAACCCTAAACCCGAAACCCTAAGCCCTAAACCCCAAACCCTGAACACCCTGGGCCCTAAGCCTAACCCTAAACCCTAAGCCCTAAGCCCTAAACCCTAAACCCTAAACCCTAAATAAACATCAGCCCTGAAGCCCCTAAGCCTTACGGTCTTTGGGGCCTTTTGGGCTTGGGGTTTAGGGTGTAAGGTTTAGGGTTTAGGGGTTTGCTGGGGTTGCAGATTCCTTTGAAGAAGCATCCTAATGCAAGCCTTAGTAAAGAGGGCTTGTGGTTTAGGGTTTGGGGTTTAGGGTGCGGGAGAGGTAGCTACTGCAGAGCTAGCGGGAAGCTTGCCTTAGTTTAACACTTTAAAGTGTTCAGTGTTGCAAAAAGAGCCACATAAAGCCCACAGACCAATCCCTGAACCTACCCTATAAACCCTATAAACCCTATAAACCCTCTAAACCCTAAACCCTAAACCCTAAACCCTAAACCCTAAACCCTAAACCCTAAACCCTGAACCCTAAACCCTAAACCCTAAACCCTGAACCTAAACCCTAAACCCTAAACCCTAAACCCTAAACCCCAATCCCTAAACCCTAAACCCTGTGGCCCCTACAAGCCTTACAAGCCCTACAAGTCCTGCCATTGGCGCGATGTCCCAGGTGGTCTGGTCAGTGGCAGTGGCAGCAGTGGTGAACTGGACGCGCTAAACCCTAAACCCTAAACCCTGAACCCTAAACCCGAAACCCTAAATCCTAAACCCTAAACCCTAAACCCTAAACCCTAAACCCTAAGCCCTAAAGCCTAAACCCTAAAGCCTAAACCCTAAACTCGTAACCCTAGACCCTAAATCCTAAAACCCTAAACTACAGGGTTGCATAGAAATCCTATGAGTTGGAGCTTCCAATCCTCAGGCGAAAAGAGCCCCTGAAGCCCTCAAACCCTAAAACCTCAACGTCAAAAAAGGGCCTTCTGGTGGCCTGAAGTTCCTAGACCCGAAGACAACTTCCTAAACCCTATGCACACGTGAAGCTTCATGAGCGGGACCCCTAAACCACTCAAGCCCCTGACCCAAGTTTTCAACTCCGAAACCCTGAGCCCCTATACCCTGAACCTCTAAGCTCTGAACCCTCAAGCCCTAAACCCTAAACCCTAATTAAACCCTAAGCCCTAAGCCCTAAGCCCTAAACCCTAAGCCCTAAACCCTAAACCCCCAAAACCCCTGAGCTCCTTTGTCGGCCTTCTGCCGGGCGAAAAAAAGGAAGCCCGTGCCTGTTACACCGGATTGCACTTCAACCCTAAACCCGAAACCCTAAACCCTAAACCCTAAACCCTAAACCCTAAACCCTAAATTCATCCTGCGCAATACTCTTCTACAGCGGCTTGAGGTTTAGGAGTAGGGTTTAGGATTTAGGATTTAGGGTTTCGGGTTTGGGGTTCGGCATCTCAAGTGCGCGCGTTCACTAGTCAAGCAGCTTGTGGGAAATGCAAAACCGCCCAACAGAATCCCATAACATCTTGAAAGTTGCCTAAACCCTAAACCCTAAACCCTAAACCCTAAACCCTAAACCCTAAACCCTAAACCCTAAACCCTAAACCCTAAACCCTACACCCTACACCCCAAAACCCTAAAACCCCAAACCCCAATAAACCCTCCTAAACCCCACTCCCTTACATAGTCCCTTGAGGTAGGTTTGTCAGCTCCTGTGATTTGACCGAGTGCCTACGATGCGCTTAAAGGCGTCCCCACCAAAAAAATCTTCCATATAAGGGCAGTAATAGTAAAGGATGACATTTTTTGGGGGCTTGTTCAAAACGAAATATCAATATAGAACAAGACGAGATAAATTTGTAATCTCAAAGCCATACCATAAGTTGGAGGTTCTTAAACCCTAAACCCTAAACCCTAAACCTTAAACCCTAAACCCTAAACCCCAAACCATAGTAGGTGCTGATTGAGAGTTCCATGTTGCGTTGGAGAACGATGGCTCCCCGCCCGCCTGCCGCGCCTTCTCCACAGCGTAGGGTTTGAGGTTTAGGGTTTAGGGTTTAGGGTCTGCCTGCGTTCTCTGTTGGAAAGGTCGAAGCCCCAAGCCCTGAACCCTGGACTCGTTGCCCTACGCCCTTAACCCCCTAAAGTCACCAAACCCCTAAGCCCCAAGCCCTTGCAACTCCCTAAGCCCCCTAAACCCCAAACCCTAAACCCGAAACCATTAACCCCAAACCCTAAACCCCAAAACCCCAAACCCCAAACCCCAAACCCCAAACCCTACAAACCCTAAACCCTAAACCCTAACCCTACACCCTACACCCTAAACCCTTAAACCCCAAACCCTAAACCCTAAACCCTAAACCCTAAACCCTAAACCCTCAACCCTCAACCCTAAACCCTAAACCCTAAACCCTAAGCCCTAGACAGCTTTTAAAGTTTCTCCGGGCAAACGCTCCATGGATGGCCTCTTTGTCGCGCGCGGGCCGGGCGGCGCGGGCCGTGGGGAAGGTGGGTTTGGGGTTTAGGGTTTAGGGTTTAGGGTTTAGGGTTTAGGGTTTAGGGTTTTAGGGTTTAGGGTTTAGGGTAGCCCCTAAACCCTAAACCCCAGCTGCCAGGTTTAGGGTTTAGGGTTTGGGGTTTGGGGTTTTGGGTTTAGGGCTAGGGTTTAGGGTACCCCTAAACCCTAAAGCCCAGCTGCCAGGCCGGGAGTCGGTGCTTGGTGTCCATGAGGCGCGCCGCATGGTCGAGGCGCGGGCTCTTGCGCAGGGAAGCAAGGGTTTAGGGTTTAGGGTTTAGGGTTTAGGGTTTAGGGTTTAGGGTTTAGGGTTTAGGGTCCCCAAAACCCTAAAACCTTGAGCCCTGCATGACCCCCAGACTCCCCCACACTGCCCGCAAACGACAGCACTATCTATGAACCTGTGGTAGCTACCCCTTTGCCTTTTATGGGTTCTCCAACCTCAAAAAGGGTACCCTTATTACAATATGGTTACTGGGCTAGGAATCTGAACCGAACGCTTCGCCTGGTGATTTGGATTTAGAGGCTTAGGGCTTTGTGGTGCTGGGCTTCAGGGGCCTGTGACCTGAAGGGGTTGGGTTTGGGTTTGGGTTGATGGTTTAGGGTTTCGGGTTCAGCATCCCAAGTCAAGGCATCCACTAGTCAAGCAGCTTGTCAAGCGACGGAGACATACTCACGCGCCCACTGGGTCCCACAACATTAGGAAACGATTTCGCTTTCCAGAAATTTCCTCAAGCCAGCTTAAATCCTACCTGTCTTCAAACAGCCCGAGGCGCAATAGGCCCTGGACTCTAAACCCACTACACTCTAGTCCCTGAGCCCTAAACCCTAAGCCCTGAACCTCTGGGCTCTTGCCTGCGAGTTTGTTCCCATCTTATTGGGGCCCTTGCCCGTGAAACTTGTGCGCGCTTGCCCACGAGTTTGTGTGACCCTTGCCCACGAAATCTAATTTAGGCCTTTGCATGGGCCTGACCCTTTACCGTGTTTGTGGTTCTGGATTCCCTGAAAAAGTAACTAATTCGCCAAAATTGGGTCCTTATTCTGATATGGTTACTGGGCTACTTGGTGAGAAAGCAGTGGTTCTGGGCTTTCTTGGGCTTGACCAGGCGATGGCCCAAGAGATTGTCATCGACGAGGCAGCGGCCGGCAAGCAGAGAACCCCCTCGCAATCCTAAAAGCGTTAGGGTTTAGAGTTTAGGGTTTAGGGTTTAGGGTTTAGGGTTTACCCCAAAGACTCAAAACCTACTTCGGCTAGACCTTGGACCCTTTACCCTAAACCCTAGGCCCCACATGCCAAGAAGACCAACCCCTACTCATGACTAGTCGTCAATAGTTGTACGTGGGCCTATGAACCAAGTTTTGGTTGGGATACTATCCCCCCCCGGTAGCTGACCCTAAACCCTAAACCCTAAACCCTAAACCCTAAACCCTAAACCCTAAACCCTAAACCCTAAACCCCAAACCCTAAACCCTAAACCCTAAACCCTAAACCCTAAACCCTAAACCCTAAACCCTAAACCCTAAACTGCGGCCAAAGCGCCCCTCGCTACTTTTGCGACCTGCTGTCCCAAACGGAATGATGCATACCACGGAACAGTACAAGTAGCACGTACGTGGCACCACAAGCGTGGAGCTGTTCTCATTAGGGACAGTATGCCTGTCCCTTGGCGTACGCCAACAGTACTATATTATAGATAATACCCTAAACCCTAAGCCGGAGCTTGGTGAGGTCCTCTTTTTTGGGTAGGTCTCAGGAAGCTCAAAAAGCCTCCCAAAAAGCCGGAAGCCCAGGATTTGCCGAACCCGCAATTATAAATGCGATTTTTTAATGCTGAAATCGATGGTTGTGGGCACCCCTCCATTTTATCCCCAAAAGGGCCAGGAAAGCCCCAGGAAGCCCAAGGGCTCCGACCCCCCCTTGACAGGGAAAGTTTGCCTTCGAAAAAGCTTCTTTCTAGGGTCCAAGAGCCACCAAAAGGCTTCAAAAAGCCTCCCAAAAAGCCGGAAGCCCAGGATTTGCCAGACCCGCTATTAAAAATGCGATTTTTTAATACAAATCGATGGTTTAGGGCGCCCCTCCATTTTATCACCAAAAGGTCCAGGAAAGCCCCAAAAAGCCTTCAAGGGCTACCAAAAGGCGTTAAAAGCCACCAAAAGGCTTCAAAAAGCCTCCCAATGGCCGGAAGCCTAGGATTTGCCAGACCCGCTATTAAAAATGAATTTTTTAGTGCTGAAATCGATGGTTTTGGGCGCCCATCCATTTTATCCCCAAAAGGGCCAGGAAAGCACCAAAAAGCCCTCAAGGGCTACCAAAAGGGCCAGGAAAGCCACAGGAAACCCCCAAGAAACCAAAAGGCTTTAAAAGCCACCAAGAGGCTTTAAAAAAGCCTCCCAAAAAGCCGGAAGCTCAGGATTTGCCAAACCCGCCATTAAAAATGCGATTTTTTAATACTGAAATCGATGGTTTAGGGCGCCCCTCCATTTTATCACCAAAAGGTCCAGGAAAGCCCCAAAAAGCCTTCAAGGGCTACCAAAAGGCGTTAAAAGCCACCAAAAGGCTTCAAAAAGCCTCCCAATGGCCGGAAGCCTAGGATTTGCCAGACCCGCTATTAAAAATGAATTTTTTAGTGCTGAAATCGATGGTTTTGGGCGCCCATCCATTTTATCCCCAAAAGGGCCAGGAAAGCACCAAAAAGCCCTCAAGGGCTACCAAAAGGGCCAGGAAAGCCACAGGAAACCCCCAAGAAACCAAAAGGCTTTAAAAGCCACCAAGAGGCTTTAAAAAAGCCTCCCAAAAAGCCGGAAGCTCAGGATTTGCCAAACCCGCCATTAAAAATGCGATTTTTTGGTACTGAAATCGATGGTTTTGGGTGCCCCTCCATTTTATCCCCAAAAGGGCCAGGAAAGCACCAAAAAGCCTTCAAGGGCCACCAAAAGGCTTCAAAAAGCCTCCCAAAAACACAAAGAAGTCCCGCCTCTAGGCTCTACGCGACCTAGGGGTAGGCCTGGGCTAGGCCCTTCATCAGGGGTAGGCCTAGGCTAGGCCTACCCCTACCCTACGGAAGGGTCTAGGGTAGGCCTGGCCTTGGTGCGGGGGTAGGCCTATCCCTAGGCCTATCCCCACCTCTAGGTAGGTCTGCCCCTAGGCCTACCCTTCGGCGGGGGTAGGGCTGTTCTAGGCCTGCCTGTAGGGTGGGGGTAGGGCTACCCCTAGGCCTCCCCCAGGGTGGGGGTAGGGCTACCCTAGGCCTACCCCTACCCTGGGGGTAGGCCTAGGCGGGTAGCCCTACCCCTAGGCAAGGCCGAATCTAGGCCTACATGTAGGGTAGGGGTAGGCCTACCAGGCCTACCTAGTAGAAGTAGGCGTTGTAGTAGCAGTAGTAGTAGTAGTAGTAGTAGTAGTAGTAGTCGTCGTCGTCGTCGTCGTCGTCGTAGTAGTAGTAGTAGTAGTAGTAGTAGTAGTAGTAGTAGTAGTAGTATTAGTATTAGTAGTAGTAGTAGTAGTAGTAGTAGTAGTAGTAGTAGTAGTAGTAGTAGTAGTAGTAGTAGTAGTAGTAGTAGTAGTAGTAGTAGTATTAGTAGTAGTAGTAGTAGTAGTAGTAGTAGTAGTAGTAGTAGTAGTAGTAGTAGTAGTAGAAGTAGTAGAAGCAGTAGTGGAAGTAGTAGTAGTAGTAGTAGTAGTAGTAGCAGGAGTAGTAGTAGTAGTAGTAGTAGTAGTAGTAGTAGTAGTAGTAGTAGTATTAGTATTAGTAGTAGTAGTAGTAGTAGTAGTAGTAGTAGTAGTAGTAGTAGTAGTAGTAGTAGTAGTAGTAGTAGTAGTAGTAGTAGTAGTAGTAGTAGTAGTAGTAGTAGTAGTAGTAGTAGTAGTAGTAGTAGTAGTAGTAGTAGTAGCAGTAGTAGTAGTAGTAGTAGTAGTAGTAGTAGTAGTAGTAGTAGTAGTCGTACTAGTAGTAGTAGTAGTAGTAGTAGTAGTAGTAGTAGTAGTAGTAGTAGTAGTAGTCGTCGTAGTAGGAGCAGCAGCAGGAGTGGGGGCAGGAGTAGTAGTAGTCGTAGTAGTAGTAGTAGTAGTAGTAGTAGTAGTAGTAGTAGTAGTAGTAGTAGTAGTAGTAGTAGTAGTAGTAGTAGGGGGGCGCAGCCCCCCCTATTTGCTCAGATTGCCCTATAGTCCTACACTGTCGGTCTGCTGGAATAGAATGAGTAGAGAAGTAGAGCATTAGTGTAAATTCCACCCCCCCCCTCCTCGTTTATTTTTTTCTTGTCTTCATTCCTCGAAAATTAGAGAAGCAGAGAATTCATAGAGAATTAGAGTATAATCCAAATGACAACAAAGTCCTTTCTGATGTAATCAAAAAGCGGGGGGGTTGGGGGGGGCGCACCCCCCCCATTTGCTCAGATTGCCCTATGGTCCTATATTGTCGGTCTGCTAGGATAGAATGAGTAGAGAAGTAGAGAGTTTGTCTAAATTCCGCCCCCCTCGTTTCTTGTTTTTGTTTCTTGTATTCATTCTTCGAACAGTAGAGAAGTAGAGATTTGATAGAGAACTACAGTATAATCCAGATCTATTACTATTACTATGATTATTATTATTACTGTTATTATTACTATTATTATTTTTACTATTATTATTATTACTACTACTAGTACTAGTACTATTACTATCACTATTACTATTACTATTACTACTACTATTGACTCTGGGGTAGACCTACCCCCAGGCTTGGGGTAGGCCTGGGGTAGGCCTACCCCTAGACTAGGGGTAGGCTTACCCCTGGGCCTTCCCGCCTACCCTAGCCTAGACCCCTACCCTAGGCCTACCCCCAGGCTAGGGGCCGGGACTTCTATACCCCCAAAAAAGCCGGAAGCCCAGGATTTGCCAGAGTGCGATTTTTTAATATTGAGATCGATGGTTTTGAGCACCCCTCCATTTTGCCCAGAAGGGTCCGGAAAGCCCGAAAAAGCCGCCAAGGGCTACCAAAAGGCTTTAAAAGCCACCAAAAGGCGTCAAAAAGCCTCCCAAACCAGAAGCCCAGGATTTGCCAGACCCGCTATTAAAAATGCGATTTTTAGTACTGAAATCGATGGTTTTGGGCGCCCATCCATTTTAAGGAAAGCACCAAAAAGCCCTCAAGGGCTACCAAAAGGGCCAGGAAAGCCACGGGAAACCCCAAGGGCTACCAAAAGGCTTTAAAAGCCACCAAGAGGCTTCAAAAAGCTTCCCAAAAAGCCGGAAGCACAGGATTTGCCAGACCGGCCATTAAAAATGCGATTTTTTAATACTGAAATCGATGCTTTTGGGCGCCCCTCCATTTTATCCCCAAAAGGGCCAGGAAAGCCCCAAAAAGCCTTCAAGGGCTACCAAAAGGCGTTAAAAGCCACCAAAAGGCTTCAAAAAGCCTCCCAAATAGCCGGAAGCCCAGGATTTGCCAGACCCGCAATTAAAAATGCTTTTTTTTAGTATTGAAATTGCCCAGAAGGGTCCGGAAAGCCCGAAAAAGCCGCCAAGGGCTACCAAAAGGCTTTAAAAGCCACCAAAAGGCTTCAAAAAGACTCCCGAAAAGCCGGAAACCCAGGATTTGCCAGACCCGTAATTAAAAATGCGATTTTTTAGTACTGAATTCGATGGTTTTGTGCGCCCCTCCATTTTACCGACAAAAAGCGTTTAAGGGGAATTTTCCATCCTCTTAAAAAGATATATGTATATTTTAAAGTTTAGGCCCTAAACCCTAAAAGGAATAGGTTTGGGTGGTTGCGCCGCCTCATGAACGGCGCGGGGTGGGTGTTTGTTGGTCGGCCTGCAATAAGCGGGCCGAAGATCCGCCTTTGCAGCAAGCATGCCGTCCACCGCAAGAACTACACTAGCACGGACGTCTCACCCGCCCCCGGAAATTCAATACCCCATTTGGGAAAAGGCGCGAAACCCTAAACCCTAAACCCTAAACCCTAAATAAACCCTAAACCCTAAACCCTAAACCCTAAACCCTAAACCCTAAACCCTAAACCCTAAACCCTAAACCCTAAACCCTAAACCCTAAACCCTAAACCCTGAACCCTGAACCCTGAACCCCAAACCCTAAACCCTAAACCCTAACCCCCAGCCCCGTTCAAAGATGGGCCCTTGGGCATGTTTAGGGGGTTGGGGGGGAGGCGCTTCCAAGCCTGAGCGAACTCAACCCTCCAAGCTCACCTTCTTCAGCCCCAAACCTTTTCACTGAACCCTGAACTCCTCTCCTCCCCCCGTGCTGCCCCGTACTCCCCCCCCCCCCCCCCCCCTCGCCCCCCCCCCCGCCTACCCCCCCCCTCCGCCCCCCCCCCCACCCTCCCCCCCCTCCGGCCCCCCCCCCCCCCCCCCCAAACAAAAATGCCAAAAACAAAGCAAACAAAAAACGACATCCCAACCTCCCAAACCCCAACACACACTACAGCCCCAAAACCGTAAAAACCCAACCTTAAAACCCTTAAACCCCTAACCCTGAAACGATAGAACCCTAAAGCCCTAACACCCTAAACCCTAAGCCCTAAACCTGAAACCCTAAACCCTAAACCCCTAAACCTGAAATCCTAGCCCCAATCCCCTAAACCTTTGGAACCCAAACCCTAAACCCTGAACCCTGAACCCTAAACCCTAAACCCTAAACCCTAAACCCTAAACCCTAAACCCTAAACCCTAAACCCTAAACCCTAAACCCTAAACAACCTTGAACCCCCAAAGCCCAGCTCCCTCTGTCCTCCTCAGGCGGCCGAAGACTTCGCTGAGCTCACGCCGGATGAGTGCGCCCAGCGGTTGGGTTTAGGGATTAGGGTTTAGGGTTTAGGGTTGAGGGTTTAGGGTTCAGGGTTCAGGGTTTAGGGTTTGGCCCTGGACTTCTATTTAAACTTCTGTTTAAACAACCGAAACTTTCAAGAAGCCCCCCGTAAATCATGCCAGGTTCCTTGAGAACAGTTGAGGAATATTCCGGGGAGGGGTACGCTGAATGGGATGGCTTGGTCCCCCCACTCACCCCCCCCCCCCCCGCCCGGCTCCTTCCCTAAACCTGAACCTTAAGCCCTGAACCCTGAACTTTAATCCTTTTCCCTGTCACCCTAAACCCTAAACCCTAAACCCTAAACCCTAAACCCTAAACCTTAAACTTTAAACCGGAAATCTTAAATCTCAAAGCCAGAAGCTCCCCAATTGCTTTTGATGCCTCCTCAGAAGAAGGCGCAGACTCCGCGCTCGGCCGCCCAAGTCCGAGGACGGAGGGGTGTAGGGTTTGGGGTTTAGGGTTTAGGGTTTAGGGTTCAGGGCTTAAGGTTTTCAAGGGTTTTATTATGGTTTTAGGGTTTAAGGTTTGAGGGTTTAGGGTTTGAGGATTGACTGTTTTTGAGGGTGTTATTTAAGGTTTGAGGCTGCAGGGTTAAGGCGTAAGGTCTGTTGGGTTCTTAGGGGTTGGGCTTTGGGGCTTTTGGTGTTTAAGGCGTTTTGGACTTTAGTGCTTTTATGGCTTTTAGGCCCTGTGTGATTCTAGAGGGTTTTTAGGGTACTTTCAGCCTGAAGGCGCAAGTTCTGAGCCCTGAACATATAAGCCCCAAACCCAAGCCGTAAACCCCCAACCCGAAACCCTACCTTCTTAGCCCTTTTTGTAATCCCATTAATCCCTACCTAAACCCTAAACCCTAAACCCTAAACCGAAACCGTAAACCCTAACTCCTAAACCCTGAACCCTAAACCCCAAACCCCAAACCCTAAACCCTAAACCCTAAACCCCCGCTTCTTGAGAATCCGGGGTGCGGGGTTCGGGAATCTCGGACAGGCCACCTCGACCGCTGCCGCGGAGGTTCTGGGGTACCTTTCAACCAGCGCTCGCAAGGGTTTAGGGTTTAGGGTTTAGGGTTTAGGGTTTAGGGTTTAGGGTTTAGGGTTTGGAGTTTGGGGTTTAGGGTTTCGGGTTCAGGGTTTAGGGTGTAGGGTTTAGGGCTTAGGGGTTCAGGGTTTAGGATTTAGGGAGTTTTGGATCTAGCGATCTAGCTTTACGGGTTTCTGCAGGTTCATGGGGCGGTTCGAAATTACAACCTGGGGTTGTAAGTTATAAGGAGTGATCCTAGGCCCTTCATCCTACTACCAAGTCATATCTGGGATTTAGGGTTTAGGGAACCCGAAACCTCCTCAACCCTCGACCCTGAATCTTGAACTAGCAAGCAATTCTCTTACAGAAGCACAGAAAGAACTCTTGAAATAGCAAGCATAACTCTTGAAATAGCAGACAATAGCAAGCAATCCTCTTGCATTTTCTGCACTTTCAACTCAAAAGCAAGACAGAAGAACACAACAGCAAGCAAGTAGAAGTCCAAACAGCCAACACAAATGGCAAGACGCAAGCCACAAATAAGAAAGCGAAAGCAGCACAAGTCAAGGTATCGGTATCAGGTATATGATGGTTTGGTCTTACAAGTAGCCAAGCAGCAACCATAGCTCCTCCAGAATTCAAGCAGAACTCAAGCAGAAGCAAGCAGATAAGCAAGCAGAACTCAAGCAGAACTCAAGCAGAACTCAAGCAGCACTCAAGCACAACTCAAGCAGAACTCAAGCAGAACTCAATCAGAACTCAATCAGAACTCAAGCATGAGCAAGGTGAAGGTTCTAATGGTGTTTGGTCTTACAAATAGCAAGCAGAAGTCAAGCATAAGCAACAGTGTTTGATGGTTTGCTCTTACAAATAGCCCTATTTGATTTAAGGCCACTTCTTGTCAAGTAGGCGGGGGTAGCAGTATAAGGATAGCACACCTCTTGGCTTGCAGCAGGTAACCCTGCAGCAGGGTTTTCCCTGCAAGGATTCTAACCCTAATCCCTCAAACCCTCAAACCTCAGCCAGGCCCTCAACCCTGAACCCTAAACCCTAAACCCTAAACTCTAAACCCTAAAGCCCTCCTCTTTTTCTCCAGGCGCTGCCGGTGTCGACGGGTGGGGCGGCGCCGACCTCGGGGTTTGCTTGCTGAAAGGGTTGAGGGCTGACCTTTAAGAAAGAAGGGTTTTTGGGTTTAGGGTTCTAGGGTGTAGGGGTGTAGGGTTTAGGGTTTAGGGCTTTGGGTTTAGGGTTTATGAGCTGCTGGGAGAGGAGGTCCGGGCCTGCACAGAGCTGCAGTGACAACCCCGCTCATCCAAAGCCCTAAGCCCTTCCTGCCAGTATGAGCCTAATTCGAGTTAACCCGGAACCCCCTAAATCCTCAACCCTAAACTCTCACCCTAAACCGTAAACCCCAAACCCGAGTCCTAGACCCTCAACCCTCAACCCTCAACCCTCAACCCTCAACCCTCAACCCTCAACCCTCAACCCTCAACCCTCAACCCTCAACCCTCAACCCTCAACCCTCAACCCTCAACCCTCAACCCTCAACCCTCAACCCTCAACCCTCAACCCTCAACCCTCAACCCTCAACCCTCAACCCTCACCCCTCAACCCTCAACCCTCAACCCTCAACCCTCAACCCTCAACCCTCAACCCTCAACCCTCAACCCTCAACCCTCAACCCTCAACCCTCAACCCTCAACCCTCAACCCTCAACCCTCAACCCTCAACCCTCAACCCTCAACCCTCAACCCTCAACCCTCAACCCTCAACCCTCAACCCTCAACCCTCAACCCTCAACCCTCAACCCTCAACCCTCAACCCTCAACCCTAAACCCTAAACCCTAAACCCTAAACCCTAAACCCTACACCCTAAACCCTAAACCCTCAACCCCAAACCGAAGGTCGACGGCCTCTTCTCACGCCGGCCGGCGGCGAGGTCGGAGGTCGCCAGTACCTGGGCGCCCACGGAGGCGTTTGGGATGCTGGAGGAGGGTTGAGGGGCTTCGGGGCTTCGAGGGTTTGGGGCCTAGGGCTGTTCTTGGAGTTGGAGATGTTGAGGTCAGAGCCTATATCCAAGACCCGAAATCCCTAAATCACAAATCCCTAAATCCGTAAATCCCTAAATCCCTAAATCCCTAAATCTCTAAATCCCTATACCCTAAACCCTCAACCCTCAACCCTAAACCCTAAACCCTAAACCCTAAACCCCTGGTCAGCGCGAGGCTGCGGGAGAGGGCGGCCTGGCAGCCGCCCTCTTCGCGCGGCCGAAGCTCACGGAGCAGGCCCTGGGTGTGGGGGATTTAGGGGAATTTGGGGGTTTAGTAGCCCTAAACCCTAAACCCTAAACCCTAAACCCTAAACCCTAAACCCTAAACCCTAAACCCTAAACCCTAAACCCTAAACCCTAAACCCTAAACCCTAAACCCGAAACCCTAAACCCTAAACCCTAAACCCTAAAACCCTAAAACCCTAAACCCTAAACCCTAAAACCCTAAAACCCTAAAAC
The DNA here is from genome assembly GCA_905221605.1 of Symbiodinium natans. Lineage (NCBI taxonomy): Eukaryota > Dinophyceae > Suessiales > Symbiodiniaceae > Symbiodinium > Symbiodinium natans. Next base: position 584,461 of record CAJNDS010002102.1, read on the forward strand.
CCCAAACCCTAAACCCTAAACCCTAAACCCTAAGCCAGGGTTCAGGGTTTAGGGCTTTGGGTTCTGGGTAAAGAGCTCAGGTGCTTTCGGGCTTACAGGGTGGGGCCCCCTAGTTATAAGTAGAGTTATAAGGGCCCTAAATTGGGTTATAAGGACCCTAAGTTAGGTTATAAGTCCCTTAACTACAGTTAGTATAGTAAGGGGGCCCCACCCTGTAGGGCTTCGGTGATTTAGGGTTTTTAGGGGTCTGGAGCCTTTGAGTTGTTCTGTTCCAAAGCTTTAGGGTCTGAGGGTTTAGGGTTTAGGGTTTAGGGTTTAGGGTCTAGGGTTTAGGGTCTAGGGTTTAGGGTTTAGAGCATCGAAGCTCAGGGGGGTCGGCATCAACGTAGGCCATGCGCCCTCAGCCCGAGCCCTGAAGCCCTGCGTGCGGGTTTTGGGCTGCCATCAACCCGAAATCCGAAACCCTAAATCCTAAACCCTAGGTTCATGGCCAGTTAACGCCCTAAACCCTAAACCCTAAACCCTAAACCCTAAACCCTAAACCCTAAACCCTAAACCCTAAACCCTAAACCCTAAACCCTAAACCCTAAACCCTAATCCCTAAACCCTAACCCTAAACCCTAAACCCTAAACCCTAAACCCTAAACCCTAAACCCTATGTGTGGACCTGGGACCCATTTCAATGAGCCTTGGGAAGCAGCGTAGGGGCCGCTTGAATTGATGCGGTTTAGGATTTAGGATTTAGGGTTTAGGGTTTAAGGTGAGGATTAACCCTAAACCCTAAACTCAGGGGTCAATTTATTCAGAGTTGGTATGATGAGTAGTTGACGGCACAGTACGGTTTCAGTCGAAGGGTTTAGGGTTTGGGGTTTAGGGTTTATGTTTAGGATGTAGGGTTTATGTTTTGGTGTTTAGGGTTCAGGGTTTAGGATGAGGCGCATCAGTGACCCCTAGGCCCTAAACACTTCCTGTCGGTCATGGGCAGCTACAATAGCTGCTGTCGTCAGTAAGGTACCTGTAGGTAGAACTGGTTGTAACAAAAAGGCAAACCTTAAAGCCCTGACTAATCCCCAAACGCTAAACCCCAACCCCCAAACCCCAAACCCCAAACCCCAAACCCCAAACACCAAACCCAAACCCTCAACCCTAAACCCCAAACCCCAAACCCTAAACACCGAACCCCAAACCCCAAACCCCAAACCCCAAACCCCAAACCCCAAACCCTAAACCCTAAACCCTTGGCCGTCGCAGCGATCACTCGGCTCTGGGGGGCCCAGCGCCCCCATCGGGTGGGCGTCCCCGGGCCCGATGCCGTTTGGCTCCGGAGGCGATGATTGAGTTTTGCTTTAGGGGTTAGGGTTCAGGGTTTCGGGTTTAGGGTTCAGGGTTTGGGGTTTAGGGTTTAGGGTTTAGGGTCTAGAGTGTAGGGTTTCGGGTTTAGGGTTATATACATATAATATGAATCCACATATTCTCCATCTAGCTAGCTATTGACCTATCTGTCTGTCTATCTATCTATCTATATCTGTATGTGTATACATATTTATGCAAGTTTACGTAGAAACAAATGGGAACGACATGAGACCAACCATCTAGATGCGTGTATGCTCTCGCATGAAGTATTTCCTATGTTATACATATTTTATGTATATGTGTGTATAGTTTTATATGTGTAGATTTGTTACGCTTGTGCAGCATTTTGGGCTGTAGTTGTATCAAAACATAGGTTTATGTCCCCCCCCCCCTTGTGCATGTGTGTGTGTGTGTGTGTGTGTGCAACGTATTTGTGTGAAACATATACATACACATATGCCTGGAATATTTACGTTCAGTAGGGTGAGGCCTTCAACTGGTTGCTTGTGTGAGGGTTTAGGGTTGAGGGTTGAGGGTTTAGGGTTTAGGGTTAGGGTTTAGGGTTTAGGGCCCGTTTAGGGTTTAGGGCCTGTTTGGGGTTTAGGGTTCAGGTCGGGAAGCAGGGCCCAGAGGCCCTTAACCCCAGGCCCGAGCTGTCAGTTTGCGTTAGGCTTTCGGGTTTCGGGTTTCGGGTTTAGGGTTTAGGGTTTAGGGTTTAGGGTTTAGGGCTTTGGGTTTTGGGCTTAGGGGTTCTTGAAGTTCTTGAGTCGGAGGCCTTTTCCCTGAAGCCACCATCGGCCTCCCAGCCCTAAACCCTATGACCTTAACTTTAAGCCCCAAACCCTTGTTTAGGGTTTTAGGGTTTGTAGGCTTTAGGGTTTAAGGTGACCTCAATGTCGCCCTGAACCCCAAACCCCTGGCCTTAAGCCCTCCCCCACCCCCCTGTCCCGCCCCGCATTCCGCAAGGCGGCCTCGTGACGTCGGTGCTGCCCGACTTTCCTCAGGCTGCTGCCTCGGAAGATTGGTCACCCCCGGCCTAAGCCTCAAACCCTGCGACCCTAAAACCTTAGACCCTTAAAACCCTGAGACATTAAACAAAATTTCTAAACCCCTAAGACCCCCTAAAACCCTAAAACCCTAAAAGCGTACATCCCGAAATCCCTAAAAGCCTCAAGCCCTAAAACCCCTAAACACCCTAAACGCCCTAAAGCGAAGACATGACCCAGAACGAAATCCATCCTGAGTTTGCGAGACATGCGCCGCGATTTGTCGGTGAAACTCTGTCGCCTGCCCTCACGACTTCCAGGACTGGATGCTCGGAGATGCCCCGGGCGGTGTTTTTGTGTGCCTGCGATCTTACAGCAGAGTTCATGAACATGATAGTGAATAGCATGGCCCAGCTGGCTTGGGGCTCGACATTGTGGACGGAGTGCCCGCCCAATGCTTTTGCAGCGTAGCTCCATCGTGACGTGAAGACTGGCCTCGAACGGTTGAGGGGGGGTATATCTGTGTGATTGTGTGCCATGTGTGCATTCATACAACTCAATACGTAAGGCTTTTAAGAACATAAGGCGCGGGTTACGGCCAAGAAAGGCAACCACCGTTGCCCCGAGCACTGCAGGCGTCCGAGGCGATGGAGTTTTTCCTCCTGACCTGGATAAAGGCGATCTTGATAGATTTTATTCGGGTCTAGGGTCAGTTCTCCAAAATGTAGTGCCTTGGGTGTGAATCAGTGTTCGCGGTCTAGCCTCTCTGTCACCAGAAATGCCGTTGCTTGCAGACCGGCGTGCAACCGAGAAGGGCCCGGCCTTGCAGAGCAAAGAAGAGAAGGAAGCGGCCAAAGCCCGCGAGGCGCGGGCGAAGGCCGCTGCCAAGCGAGCCAAAAAGACAGGGAGGAGGAGGCGGCAAAGGCAAAAAAAAGCCTTGCAGGCATGATCACAATGTTAGTGTGAGATAACGGCTCGTGTCGTGGGTCTTCAGGCCTGTGAGGAAAGTAAACACGGGAACAGGGCAACCGCTCGCCAGGCCCGACGGAAGGAAAAACGAACGAGAACGACAAGAAGAAGAAGAAGAAGATGCGGGCAGACCTGAAAAGGCAGAAAAGGAGGGCACGGCGGAGGCCCGGTGCTGCGCGATGGCTTGTAAGTTTACACGACGGCCATGTCCAGCGAAGGCAAAAGCCCAGGCCAAACTCAAAGCCATCCGGGGCAAAGACCAAGACAGAAAAGCCAAATACAGACTCAAGCAGAAGAAGAAGGCCGCCAAGGCCAAGGCGAGAGAAGAGGGCAGAGGAGTTTGTAGGCTTGATTCGTAGATAGCAGCTGTGCGTCCAAGGCTCATTCGTCACAAGTGGTGTTGAAGGGGTTTCGGGTTTCGCCAAGACATCCACCGTTTGCTGCTTTCCATCCCCCACCCCGCGCTGCACTCTGCAGAAATCCCTTTCCGGTGGGCTCTGTTTCGGAAGCTGCCTCGCATCAATCCTGTCTTGCGCTTGCGGATGCGATCGCACCGATGTGTACGAAATGCATCTGCGGCATTTGTTGCTACGCAAGCTCGGGTTTCGTGCCGGCTATCCAGGCGGCGTGATCTATTGCCCCAGTTTACGAACAGCATTTTGGGGAGATGATGTGTCCGATGCTTGGCGTATTCTCAGCGAACTCGACGAGCTCTTGGGACGCAGGCGTGACGTCGAAGAAAATGTTGTAAACATTGTCACACATAAATAAGCAAAGCTTCTTGACTGAAGGATTTCAAAGAGTTGAGGTTGGCTTGGAACTCCAACGTGTCTAGGCGCAAAAAAATCGTTATTTGTAACACTCACCTTCCTGCCTTCTTTCCTCTACGGCCTAGAGACCCTCGCCCGAACACAACGCCAGCGGCGCAGAATTGACGCACTGTATATTCGATCCTTAGACGAGCCGTCGGGATGAAAGCCTCCTTTTCTTCTAACTCACAAATCCTTGGCCCAGCGCAAAAACACCCATACTTCTCTTCAGCCTTGCTAGAGTGCCAACAGTGCGGTATAGCGGTCAAATCCTTGCAAGCCGAACGACCAGACCCCGCCCGTAATGTCATCTTTGGGCCAGCTTATCAGGATCTCGTTAGGGTCGAAGGTCGAAGGGGTGGACGCAGTTTCCGTGCTAGTTCGAAGTCAAAAGTGTCACCGTCACTTCCCCCATCTCAAGTCGGACCACGCCGCAGGCATAGTAGGACCCCATCAACACTACGCTAAGATTGCCCGACATGTGCGAAGTCCCACTTTTGAGCTGGCGCCTAAGCGCGCAACACTGCTGCGAGCACCGCCAGAGCAAAAAAGACCCTAAACCCCGAACCCCAAGACCGGCAAAAAAACTCTAAAGCCTCACGCGACCCTAAACCCTACAACCTTACAAGCCCGAAGCCCTGGAAAGCCAATTCCGAAGCCCTCAACCCTAAACGCCAAATCCTAACCCTAAACCCGAAACTCTCTACCCTAAACCCTAAACCCTAAACCCTAAACCCTAAACCCTAAACCCTAAACCCTAAACCCTAAACCCTAAACCCTAAACCCTAAACCCTAAACCCTAAACCCTAAACCCTAAACCCTAACCCTAAACCCTAAACCCTAAACCTCTCTACACCCTACACCCTAAGCAAACCTCCGCTACATTCTGAGGTCGGGGGGCTCAAGGCTCAGCAGCATCAGCTCCCCGACGCCTGGGCTCGAGCCCCGGTGTTTGAGCACTGAGCCCGAAACCCGAAACCCGAAACCCGAAACCCTAAACCCTAAACCCTAAACCCCAAACCCTAAACCCTGAACCCTAAACCCTAAACCCCAAACCCTAAACCCCAAACCCTAAACCCCAAACCCCAAACCCTACACCCTAAACCCTGCTTACCAGTGAAGTGAAGAACCCTGAAAGCCGAAGCGATTGAAGCCAAAGCTCGAGACACCGCTTAGGTGTCAGGGTTGAAGGTTTCGGCAGCTAAGGCTTCGGGCTTCTCAGCGCTCAGCACACTCCACCACTAAACCCCAAAGCCCCAAACCCCAAACCCCACCCCCCAAAAGGAAAGCCACAGCTTAGGGTTTAGGGTTTAGGGTTTAGGGTTTATGGTTTAGGGTTTGGGGTACTTTGAAGCGAAGTGAGCCCCCTGCCGAGTCCCCGCTCTACGATGGCGCGTGGCGGATAGCACCGAAGGCTTGGGGGGGCAATTTCCCCGAAGCCCCACGCTGTAGCATTAGGGTTTAGGGTTTAGGGTTAGGGTTTAGGGTTTAGGGTTTAGGGTTCAGGGTTTAGGGTCAAGAGTTTTCAAGGGCGTTCAAGGGTCGAGGGGTCTAAGGTCATGGGATTTTGCCCCTTGAACCCCTAAGGTTGTACCCTTGGGTTTGGGGACCCTTTTTGAAAGATCCTCTAACGGAATGTAAGGGCCATATGCGGAGCACATTAAGGGAACTTCTTAGGGTCCGAGTATGACTCCTTTAAGGGAAGTTTCATGGGCCCTTAATATGACCTCTTTCCTCCTTCAAAATCTGAGAGTATATAAGGGGTCCGCTTTTAAGGGCCCATTCTAAGGGACCATGAAACTACCCTAAGAAGGAGGTGGAGGGTTTAGGGTCTTAAGGCGACTCGCAGGCGTAAAGGGCTGTGCCAGCGACGGGCTACTGCTTTTGGGTGTACAAGTTCAAAGCAAACCGTAAACCCTAGACCCTAAATCTTAGACCCCAAACCCCAAACCCCAAACCCCAAACCCCAAACCCCAAACCCCAAACCCCAAACCCCAAACCCCAAACCCCAAATCCCAAATCCCAAGAGCCCCTGCAACCAAGCCCAAAAAACCCTCAAGCCCTAGAACCTCAAACCCTAAACCCTAAACCCTCAAACCTCTGAACCCGCCACGCGAAAGGCCAGCGGAAGCTTCTTGGGAAAGGCGGACGCTGAGCCAAGGACGGCGTGGCTTAGGGCTCCTGGCGGCGTAGGGTTTAGGGTTTCGGTTTTTTTGGGTTTAGGGTTTAGGGCTAGGGTTTAGGGCTAGGGTTTAGGGTGTAGCGTCTTTAGGGATTTCGGATTTTTGGGTTTAGGTTTTTGGGTCAGGGCCTAGGGTTTGTGATTTCAGTTTAGGGTCTGTTGGGAGTCTGGAGTCCAGCTTCGTTTGGTCTAAGGGTTTTTGGTCGAAGGTTTAAGGTTTAGGTCTAGGGTTTAGGGTTTAGGGTTTAGGGTTTAGGGTTTAGGGTTTAGGGTTTAGGGTTTAGGGTTTAGGGTTTAGGGTTTAGGGTTTAGGGTTTAGGGTTTAGGGTTTAGGGTTTAGATACATGGTCCCTTAGTATGGTCCCTTTCCTTCCTTAAAGGGTTCTGAAGTATGGATCTGGCTCAGCAGCATGGGCGTGGCACGGAATGGCGTCCCTATACCCTAAACCCTAAACCCGAAACCCTAACCCCTCCTTCACCCTCAACCCTCAACCCTCAACCCTCAACCCTAAACCCTACACCCCAAACCCCAAACCCGTAAGCCCTAAACCCCAAACCCCACCCCCCAGGACTTCCTTCCAGGGCGCCCCGGCGCCGGCGCAGGCCCACGGCCAGGCGCCGCCCCCGCCGCAGGGCGGCCCGCCCCCTCAGGCGCAAGGGTTTAGGGTTTAGGGTCTAGGGTCTAGGGTTTAGGGTTTAGGGTTTAGGGTTTAGGGTTTAGGGTTTAGGGTCTAGGGTCTAGGGTTTAGGGTTTAGGGATTAGGGTTTAGGGTTTAGGGTTTAGGTTTTTAGGGTCGGAGGGTGCGGAACGTGAGGAGTTTAGCATCTGGGGTTTTTGGGTGTTGCGGTTCAAGAAGTGTTCTGGCATTAGGGTTTAATGAGAAGGGTTTAGAGCTTAGTTTTTTTGGTGGCAGGTTTACTTAGGGTTTAAGGTTTATGGGGGTTAGGAATTGGGTTCAAGGGTTTAGGGTGTGCGGTTTTGGCTTTAAGAACTAGGGTTCGGGGCTTGGGAATTTGGGTTTAAGATTCAGGATGAGAGCTTTAGGGGTTGAGGGCTTCAGCCGCCAGAGCGCCGGCTTTAGATACAGGGCTTTAGGTACCATTGCCCTAACCCCGCCCGCCACCCACCTCACCTCTATAGGGGTAGGCGGGTGCAGTCGAGCACTCAGCGAGACCTGCCAACCGCACCCTTGAGGGGTCGCCAAGCCAGAGTCGCCTATCAGGTGTCCAAGTGTCCCAAGTGATTCATGCATCCCCTGGACATATACGACACGTGAGTTTGGAATGGCTTTGGCTTGGTTTGGGCGGCCTCCGGTTTGAGTTCGTTGTGAGTTGTGATTGGGTGGCCTGGCGTGGGCATGTCTTCACACTACTGGGTTCAGCTGGCCGATGCAACACCCCCAAACCCCCAACCCTAAACCCTAAACGCCACACCCTAAACCCTAAACCGAAACCCGAACCCCTGAAACCTAAGCCCTAAACCTAGGCCCTAAACCCCAAACTCCGGGCTCTTCACGACTTCGGGGCCCGCAAATGATTTCAAAAGTAAAGTGTTCAGGAGGCTTGGGTTCGGGGTTCGGGGTTCGGGGTTCGGGGTTCGGGGTTCGGGGTTCGGGGTTTGGGGTTTGGGGTTTGGGGTTTGGGGTTTGGGGTTTGGGGTTTGGGGTTTGGGGTTTAGCGTTTAGGGTTTAGGGTTTAGGGTTCGGGGTTTGGGGTTCGGGGTTTGGGTTTAGGGTTGGAAGTTTTGTGGTTGAGGGTGCAGGGTTTGGGGTTCAATATAGGGGTTTACGAAAACAGGGGACCCCCAACATTTTTCCCCACGTAGTAGGATTCCCTTCTACTAAGGACCCAAATAACGTACCCCTAATTTCGGCAGCCCTCATATCCAGTACTTGGTCAAAGTTGTACCTGCCAGCAACACCTCGACCAACAGCTGGCATCGTCTCCAATCATCCTGGCACTCTAGACAGCAACGTTCAACAGCCCGAAACCTCAACCCTAGACCTAAACCCTAAACCCTAACCTAAACCCTAGATTCCCACCCGGCCTGCTTAGGCCGTACCCACCCTTTTCTAGGGTGCCTGGACCCAGAAGATACTCGGCAGTCCTGGACACCTTTACTGGATGGACAATGGGTGGAGCCATTGGAGAATGGTCGAATAGAGAGCCCCTCGGGCTCGCCTTCCTCCTCAACGAGAACATCCTAAAACCAAAGGTCTCACAAGTCCACCACCCTGGAGCCCCTGGGCCCCCTTCTGGAGGCCCCCTGCAGGGTCCCCTTCCGAGCCAAGACTGGCAACTGGCCCCCACGGGCCCTTTGGCCCTTGATTGTCCTGGCTTCGCTGACCTTCCTAACCCTGGCCCGCCCGTCGAGAATCTGGATCATG